>JAZHYW010016141.1:0-23228 GCA_037355805.1 Ixodes ricinus | reverse complement strand
GTTGCCCACTTGGGCAGCGACAAGCCTATAATTTCTCTCGTGTTCTCTCTCTCTCTCTCTATCTTAATTCATATAAAGAATACAGTGCGCAGACACTGTCTGAGGCGTGTTTCTTCCATGTCCCGTCACACTGGTCATAAAAACCCTGTCCGCAGACACGCTCGAAGCGTGGATGTTAATGACTATACTCTTTGTAACGGGTGGTAGCTTGCGCCACCTAGCTATAAGTCTAAGCATGCTTCGAACATTCTTGACGGTTGTTCGCAGACAATTCTGTCACCCTGGCCCCAGCGTACACCGTGATGTGTATACGAGCAGCGTGACTCAGCGGCTTTACGCTTATTTTAATATTTGCTGCGCTCGTCTCGCGGGTAAATTGGTTTCTGTGCCGTGCAAGAAAAAAGACCGCAGAATCCTGCTGAGCTTAAACGATGATTTACGAGTGGCTTCCGTTCTTAACTCTCGCTAATTTATAAGGTCGCGCTAGCCCACGACAGCAGACACGTAGACGATGTAATTATTTAAACCTGGTCGAAGCTACAACACGCAATGGCAACCACGTGACAAAAAGAAGAGCTGAACTATGCGGAACAGACAGCCGCGGGTGCTCGTTCAACGGAACGCTTTGTATTGCTCTCGTTCGTGTCTAACGTTCATAACCATGAGATGAATTTCCTGCGAGCGTGCGGATGTTCCGCAAATAGCTTATACACTGCTATTATTTTAACTCCTCCCCCTTCCTCGGCGCATGTCGTTTTTGGACGTAACTTTTAGGAAATGACAGGAATACGACCGTCAGTTCGGGGAACCATTATATAACGAAATACGCGGAAAGCAACTTTCCTTTATATATACTTCCTTTCACTCGAGGAGGTGTCTTTTTAAGCCACGCGGTTGACGCGTGTGGAGGGGCCGACCAATTCGCTCGGAGCCGGAAATGACACTTTCACGCTCCGAGGAGCGCAATTTTCAAAGACCGCGCGCAAAGTGCGGGTGAAAGCAAACAGGTGCTTCTGGCCGCCTGCTCTTGTCTCCGCAATCATCACCTGTAGACTGTGTCACCGCTTTTCTCTCTCTTCCTATTTTTTTTTCTCTTCATATTACACTTCGTAACAATGTTATGCTGTGTTGCAGGTTATTAAGAAAATCAGAACAAGCTCCTCCTCCCCGCAAAGCCATCTACCCTTTCCACTTTAACAGAGCTAACGCTGGATAGCAGGCGAGAGAGGTGGTGAGTGGCCCTCGCCTCCTCTATAGTATTCGCTCTGCTTTTCGTGACCTGCAACGTGTAATGCAAACACATCATCGCCGATTTTTTTTTCGGTTTTTCTCTCAGTATTGAAAGTCTGACATCAAAACTTCCATATGGTGTTTCAAGTGCTTCAACAACATGCCTGCCCCCACACACTTCATTTCAAAGACTAACCGCAGAGAAGCGCTAGGGACGGCATAAATTTGACAACCACCGCCATACACCAAGCGTGACGGGTTCCCCACCGACTCCCCGGTTTGCATATTATGTTAAATCGCTTGCATGATCCACCAAGCGTTCACATGTTCGCCCGCCCCCCCCCCCCTTTCCCCTCCCATTCAAGAACGTCAAGGTCACGCCATTCAAATTCAAATTCCTGCACTTCAAGAATGCGCCATCAAACACAACGAAGGTAAGTGAAATACGTGGAAGTTTTTTGCGAGATGTATAGTAAAACTCCATCCGGTGTTTCTCAGCCGCCAGAGTTTCGCATCCGTTGAAGCCTTTTGATCGTAATGCCGGCTACGCTCCAGATGAATGCCTACGAGTCTACTTTCCCCGAAAAGCACTCGATGGTTATCGCTGTATCCTACGGAAGGAGCTCGGCGAACAACGAAACCGGAAATAAACAAGTGTGACGTTTCAGTTTCACCAAAGCCTCCTCTATAGTCTATACTCACAAGGCCTGGCAGTTGGTTCGACGACGGAGCCATTGAGTGCCCGATGGCAGATTTGGAGCGCAAGGATCTGGTAGCACAGAGCATCAAAGAGCCATTTCTCGGGGAACCTGGACGCCAACGCACAGCTTTTGCAGCAGCCAGGACCCGAAACATACTTCTTGGCTCGGGAGAAGTGTGTTTCGGCGTCTAGCCGCAGCGGGGCGCCAGTCACGTGGCTCTCCTCTCATCCGTTGTCTGCCGCGCTCCACCTTTTCCATTTCGGCGGCCGCTTCTCGGGGCCATCTGCCAGGCTTTGTCAGTATATTGGAGGCTATGGTTTCACACACTAGTGTCTTGCTCAGTGTCCCGGCGCACGTAGCGTCGGGCCATGACGAGTCACGGTTTTCCCAGCGGCCCTTCCGTTGCTGCCATTCTCGTGCCACGGGAGGATATAGCAGAAATCGCGAAAGGGCCCTGTTCCGGCCAGTTCAGCGTTTTCACCGCTAGGTTCCGTACGCCTTGCTGGAGTCGCGAATACAAACAAAATTACGGAACAAAGTACGTAACAAGAACACAAATCCTAAAACAATTCTAACGTCACTAAGTTTTTTTTTTATTTTAATAGCCTAAAAATGCAAAATAAAGTACGTTTCCGTAATACCGCGGGTCGGGAACGATACGGTCCGACGAAAAGGTTTTAATCAACCGTCATCTCATGCATCAACTTTTTTTTTTTTTTTGACAGCGTGGTATTACGTTTTTTAACGGTTGGCTCAAACGCATTCTTCACCGCCAACCAGGAAAGGCGTTATTTTCTGCAAAGTACTTGGGAAAACCAATTGCTGGAATCTCGGTGATTACCGTGATTGGCACTATTGATTGGTTCGCTCGAAAGTATACAGACGCACCAGATTTCTTAGAGTGAAGAGCGCGGCTGCGACACGTATATTTTGAAGTACGACATTCCAGCCGTCAGAATCTTACCCCTGTGGGTTTACTCCACGCGATGTATTTCCACCGCTTTTCCAGGCCTGGTTACAGCGTGACGCTAACGATAAACCGTTGCAGCATACCACAGGTTACAGAATACCGCAGGGCTTGGCGAGTCCCGAGCAGTTTATTACGCCGAAAAACGCCGAAAAAACGAATCATGACCATATAGCTTCCGGGCTCCGGACGTTTAGGTGCGGACTTTTCGGTGCACGGAAATTTCGGTGGACGGACCTTTTCGGTGCACGGACACTTCGGTGCACGGTCAATCAAAATCGCAAGTATTTTTTCCCTAAAAGTAATAAGCACTATCTTAGCTAGAAATGCTTTTTTTCGCACTTTATAATTTTGTAGACTTGGTCATCCATTTACGGTTACTTACTGTCCTGATATACGACCTAAGTGACTTTGCTAGGCGCAGCACCATCATACGGGTGGACTGGAGACGTTGGACGTTATGTTTCGTTTGACGATAGGAGTTTTCGTAGATCGTTTCCGCTGTCCCGCAACGCTCTCCGCAACCCGCTCCGGAGATCCGGGTTTCTAAAGCCAAGGCCATTGGCGCGCAGGCGCGGTAGCGGCTTCTTCGTTGCGGAGGGCTTAGCAGAGCTTAGCGGAGGGGAGAACGCGGTCTACGAAAACTCCCTGATGTCTCGTTTCCAACGTACGCACTATAGTCGGTGACAGGTCAAGAACGAAGTGGACGCTCCTCCCACCCCTTTCCACTTTTAGCACTGCGAACGCTGGAGAGGAGGTCATTTCCTCTTCAGCGTTCCTACCGGAAAATCTGGTATAACTTTTCGCTATCCAAATTATGGAACCGGAAATCTACCTGGATTCTATCTGGAATTTAGGTTTTCAGAAATTATTCCTTTGTCTGCAATCTGGATTTCTGGATTCCAAAACAAATTTCTGGTTCCATAATCCGGATAGTGAAAAGTTATACCGGATTTTTCGGTAGGGGTTCGCTCTACTAAACTGGAAAGGGGTGGGAGGAGCTTCCACTCGTTCTTGACCTGTCAACGACTATAGACGCATCACATCGTGTTTACACGCTGGTTCGATACAGGCGTTCTCGGCGTCTTCTGTAAAGGTGTGGGCTTTATTATTGGTAATCTCTGTAGGAAAGGCCCAACCAGCAAGAAGCTTGAGAATGTTGAAAATAACCCGAAGCTGTGGTAAAAGATGGGAAATTTCGTGGAACTTTGAGACGTCCTTCTTCCTGTGTGTCCTTTTTCTTCCACGACGTTTCCCATATTTCACCACAGTCTCGGGTAATTTTCAACACGGTAAACATCCACCAGATCGCCTGCACACTCACCGTATTCTCGTAAAGCTTGAGAAGCTGTTTTTGTACGATAACTTGGGATATCTTCAAATGTGCGTCCACCGCGAAATTGTATAGCATCGATTGTTCAGCACACCTGACATGAGTTACGAGTTATGTTGAGGAAGTTACAATAATGAAAAATATAAGGTCCTCGAGCGTATACCGCATGTATAGGCACAACCGATTTAAAACAAATTCGAAATAAATTAAATGGATCTTTGGATAAAATGGAAATTTCATCAAAAGTCAATTGGTAACGTAACCAAGAATAAACTGCTCACCACCAAGAAAACGACCCAGGAGAGACCGACGAGGAGAAGGGGCCCCACAGACCCCGACCCCCGCCCAACCCCGCCAAGGGGCCACGAGTATGCAGCACAGTGGATTCGACGAGACCGCAAGATGTGCCAAGCAGCCCCGCCGCAGATATATTTGCTATCCCACGACTCCTCGGAGTGCACACCTGACAGGAGGAGTTAAAGTTCTTCCCATCCGTCACGCGTCGCACGTTTTGTCATATAAATCGAGGCATAAACACATTGTTAACGTTTGTTGCCAAGCATGGTTCTAACAGACTCAGAATACAAAGTATTTAAAGGATTGAAAAAAACTAAACATGTAAAAAAAAAGAAACCGTTCCTGTGGACAGTTTATTAACATCTCTTATCTGTTGTGGATGCCGCTCAGAAGTCCATTCAGTTTAAATGTTGTATGAAGAGCCGAAATTTCAATGGGAAAGTTTAGAGCTCCTTGAGAAACACACGAATTGCCTGTTTGCAACGTAATACGGTTCGCGTGTTTTTTGTTTTGTTTATCTGACCAGTAAAAACGCTTGTCAAACATGACAAAATACCCCGATAACACGGCCGCCCCATCGTGGACTCAATTCAAATTGTCACAAACTTTCTTTAGAGGCCGAAAAAAAAAAAAAACGAAGCACGCAAGACGCATTTGCACCACGATTTATTTCTTTCGTAAGCAAAAACCCTTATGTTTTATATACCGGGTGTTTCAGCAAAAGCTTTAACAAATTGCTAACAATAGAATCGTTAAAAAAAACTATTTTTAAGACGAACTTTTAGTCACGGGGACGCCAGGAAATACAAAAGATATAAAAATTCCCCGCCTAATTAACTAAAATGTGCTAATTAACTTTCAAATCAGCAACTTTTAGGTCTATGTTGCAATTTAAATTTTGAAGACTACCACCATTGTAGGCGCGAGCAATTTACGAAAAGTAAAATGAAGCAACCGGCTTGGAGATATTCGCCTCCAAACTTTGCGCTCTAATGTGTGTGACGAGACAGCTGCGTGAAGTGATATGTACAGAGTTTCGGAAATCATACCCATATACAGCCCAAAGTTCGTCGCCGAATATCTCTAAGCCGGTTGCATCTTTTTACTTTTCGTAAATTGCTTTAGCGTTCCATGGTGGTAGCCTACAAAATTATAATTGCCACATGGACCAAAAACGTCACTAATTAAAAATTTTATTAGCAGCTTTTAGTAGATGTGAATTTTAATTGTATTAGCAATTCCTGGCGTCCACTGTAGCTAAAAATTGGTTTTCAAAATAGGTTCTTTTTTTAACGACCCTATAGTTAGAAATATTTTTAAGCTTTCGCTTTGACACACGTATGAACATCCTTGTAAGCAGTTCTTTTACAGCCAGCAACATAGTTTTGGCCCGAAGGGAGAGCTTGACCCCAGATCATGCACAGCCGCTGCTATTTTGGCACGAGAACTCAGTCCGTTGCAACTCAAGAAGGTAGGGCGAGGAAAGGAAGGCCGGGGAGGAGGAAGCAGACGGAACGCTAAAGAGAGGAGGAGGTTTCCCCACCCTTTTTCAGCGTTCCGTCTGCTTCCTCCTCCCCGGCCCGTCTTACCCTCGCCCCAGCTTCTTGAGCTGCAACGGACTATGGTAAACATTTGATTTCATGTAAAGTAAACTAAGTATTCAATCTATACGGCTTGTTTCCTTGATTTAAATCGATCTCTTATTCGGGTACAATTATTCGGTACTCGGACACCCCTTCATTATTCTGTAATGAACCACAAGTGATCGATCACTTGTTTTTCGTCGTGCGAGGTTATTCAACATTAGCGGAAATGGGCTCCGCAAGAGGCGTCAGCCCGCTTAGTGAGTTTGCGAAAATGACTTGCGTGATAAGTTGTGGTTGGCGTGTATTTTCCTCTATGTCGCCAACCAGGCAGAGAGCTGCCAAAGCTTTACCTCAAAAAATTACTCTTAGTGTGTATGTTGTTTTTTTCTCGCTATATTAGCAGGCCAGGAACGTTTTATTTTCAAAGTGCTGAAAAAAACAGCAGAACGACGGCACTGACATAATCTAGCTACTCTTTGTGACCATTTATGCCAGGGGTTTCCAAGCTGCGGCTCTTTGCGTGTTAAAATGCGGCTCGCGGCTCCTAGCAAACCTAATAGTCCCCCCCCCCCCCCCGCCCCCTCTTCCCCTTCCCTGCCTCCCTCCCGGCCACGCGAGCACTTTCCCAAGAAGAGAAGAGCAGCGCGTTTTAAATGGAAAGTCTGCAGGTTGCGGTTTGGTAGTCTTCCGCTACTGCTACCATACGTACATTTGAACTGCTTTTGACTCGGATAGATATATCTAAAGTCGTCCAGGTTTTATTTATAGTCCTAAAAAACGTTTTGACCCCCCCCCCCTTTTTTTTTTCCACTTTTTTCTCCAGGCTTTTCTCTTTTAGACGGCTTTTGAAGGTTTAGTGGTTTTGTTTGCCTGGCCACCCCTGATCTTTGGGGACAGCTGACGTTCCCCTCTCATTGTGGGTCAGATAGCTTGTTTTCTGTGCTGGACATATTGGAAACGAGTCACGACCATGTCGACGACAACGTGCATGGCGAGCGCAAGAGTTTTTTTTTTTCGCGAGTTCGCAAAGGATGTTAAAATTATTGTTGTGATTGTGAAGGGCTTCCTATAATGAAACGAAGTGGTTAGGGGTTTGGAACAACCACGCCGATCAAGAAAGAACATAGTTGTCATTTTGAAGATAGGGTGGAGTCGTCAGTAGCTCCACCGCTTGCAACCCCTTTGATGTCAATGGTTTGTTTGTAAGCACGGAGTTTTCCTTTCGTATTGTCTGTTCAACTGAGCCATCCGTTGTGGTCGTTGTCGCCTCTGAGTTGTGGTAGACCGATCTGCAACCTTTGGTCCAAAATATCTGTGCTGTGGCTTCGCAACGAACAGCTTCATCGAGGGTCTGCACCTTTATGTACCTCTACTGAATGGACTTCTGAGCGGCATTCCCAACAGATAAGAGATGTGACCTAAACTGTACGGAAGAACGTTTCTTTTTTTTTTACATATTTAGTTGTTTTTCTTAAATCTTTTAAATAGCTTATATGTAGTGTTAGCACCATGTTTGGTAACAAACGTTAACAATGTGTTTTATGTCTTGATTCATATTACAAAACGCGAGACGCGTGACGGAAAAGACGAACTTTAATTTCTCCTGTCAGGTGTGCTAAACAATCGAGGCTATACGATTCCGCGGTGGACGCACATTTGTAGATATTCCCAATTGTTCGCTGCTATCATACAGAAACAACTTCTCAGGGTTTACGAAAATACGGTAAGTGTGCAGGCGAGCTGGCGGATGTTGACCATGTTGAAAATGACCCGACAGTATGGTAAAAGATGGGGAACTTCGTGGAAGAAAAAGGACATAGGAGGAAGGACGTCTCAAAGCTCCACAAAGTTCCTAATATTTTACTCGGGTAATTTTCAACACTCCCAAGCTTCTTGCTGTTGGGGCCTTTCCTACACGAATTACCAATAACAAAGCCCATACCCTTTCAGAAGACGCCGGGAACGCTTCCATCGAACCAACGCGTACATACGATGTGATGCGACTAGTGCGTACGTTAGAAAATAGACACCGACAAACGAACCATAACGTCCGGCGTCTCCAATCCTCACGCAGGATGGTGCTGCGCCTAACAAAGTCACTTAGGTCGTATATCAGTAAGTGACCGTAAACGGATGACCAAGTCCAGAAGATTCTAAAGTGCGAAAAAATAGAGTTCCAGCTAAAATGGAGGTTAATTATGTTTAGAGAAGACTAAACGAAACTCGTGATTTTGATTGGCCGCGCACCGAAATGTCCGTGCACCGAAAAGTCCGTGCACCAAAAAAGTCCTCACCGAAACGCCCGCGAAAGCCCTACACCGAAAAGTCCTAGGCCCATAGCATCCTACTGCTAGAAGCGCGCCAGCGCGGTCACGGAAATCGTGTTTTTTGTTTCTTTGCAGTTCACGTGAGAGAAAGAGATCGAGGAGAGGGGCCGCACGTAACATCACCGCAGCAATATATCGCTCACCTTTATCGCCACAGCCACTCGAGACATTAATACCCCGAAGGGCGTCCCGTTGATAGCGCGGCAGCGGAGACCGATAGCGCGTTGCACTCTCTGCCCCCCCCCCCTCTTCCTGTTTATGCGCCTATAGACCTTTTCTGTGTACTCTGGTCCCCAGCCACCTAATAGGCGTATCCGGTATGGGCGACGAAAAAATAATCCAACGTTTCAACCTGCAAATAGCAAAAAAATAATGGGGAGGCAAAACGAGGAAGTGTGACGGTTACGCTTATATCCTAAATGCCTTCTATTGGCGTGGCAAAGGCAAAACAATGTTTTCGCCCATACTGGAAGTGACGTCAATTCAAGATGGCGGCGCGCACTTGCAGAAAGGTCTATACCACGCTGGGTAAACAAGCGTCCATCGAAGCGCTGTCGCCAGCTGGCTGGAAGGCATTCATCTCGGAGATAACCGCGAACGCGCTCGCACGAAGTCGGAAGATTGCCAGCGTTGTTGTCGACGTTGGAAGTTCTGCATAATTTCGCCGGCTTTGTTACGAAACTTCCGATAGGAAAAAAAAAAATACTGACATTTATACATTGTACGATGAGCAAGTGTTCCAAAAATGTGTCTTTGTCGCATCGGAACGTAATCACAGGGCAACATATATACAATGTTTGTAAGCGCAATACAATCGTAAAAAAAAAAAAAAAGAAGGAGAGAGAGATAACTAGACCAATGAACGGAGTGTAATGAAACGTTTCGCAAAGTTGTCTTTAGGATGGTGCATTTATTATGCTGAAATTCTCGTGGTGAATGCAGGTTCTTGGAGAAAAAAGTGCAAGAAAAAATGAACTTTATATTTTCTGTGCAACGGAAGAAAAGGGAAAGAAAAACCGTCTTGTTGATGCTCCTAACTCGCATTGCGTACCAGGCACGATCGGATCTTCTGGATCAGCTTTAGGATGTTTCATCTCTAAGAGAGCTTTCAATTTTTTTTTTTGTATAATACGCAGAGTAGCAGTGCCAAACCGACGGTTTAGCTTCTGTTTTCCTACTGCGATAAACAAAAATATAATTATTATTATTTAACTGCTTTTTTTCTTCTTTTTTTGGGAGCGTTTACGAAATTTGAGTATGATAAGCGCCAAACCGACGGTTGGCTCCTGTTTTCCTACTGCGGATAAAAGAAAAAGATATATTATTATTAGTAGTAGTATTATATATATATTATTTTTTAGGCGCCTATGCTAACAAAATTTTAGCATGATATTTGTGAAAAGTTTAATCACTCTCGGTGTGTTTGTCTTATTTATGCGAACTTTCTTTCCTCCCGAAGAGCGACAGGAGAAGGCAACCGCGCGATTACGATGGCAGCCAAGCTTGACGTCAACGTTACTGCCGGATGTCCCCGAAATAGCAGGTTAATACCGGGTGTTCCCAATTCCCCTGCTAAATGTTTCGGGGAAATTTTTTCCGCTCAATTTAGCGGGGAAAATTTTCCGCTAAATTTAGCGGGGAATATTTTCCGCTAAATTAAGCGGGGAATCTTTTTCGCTAAATATAGCGGGGAAGTTTTTCTGCTAAATTGAGCGGGAAAATTTACCCATAATGCAACGCGCGGTGAAGTCACAAGTGACGTCACTCGTGACCCTGGTGACGTCATGTGTGATGTCATTATGGGAAACGTCCTATAATGCAACGCCCGGTTACGCCGACGGCGACGCCGCTCAAGCCGAAAACGGGCGCCTAAGAGCTGCGCTCTAAAACAATCCTTATACTTCCCTTCAGCCCAATACCTCAAGAGATAAAAGATATGGAAAGTCCTTAGGTTCATTGGCAAGTTTTTTATAACGAAGTTTAAATGAAAACATCTTTTTTTTATTTTCACCGCTGTTGTGAACTCTAGCTTTGTAACGTTTTGCTTTGCTCGAACCCACAACTGAATGAAGACGATAGCGCAGAAAGATTGGGAAGCTTCAGTGCTGTATATGGTACACGTCGGACCGCCTCCTTTGTGAGTCATCAGTAAACAGACGATTGGAAACTTGCCGCACACGCTCCCGTATCGAAAGTTCAAGAACTTTGCAGCGCGTGTAGAGTGTGCTTCTCCCGACCTTTGGAGCGACTGCGACAGCGGACGCACTTCCAAAAATCGCTTCTCGAGATAGCAGACGATAAGCACCACTTCAGACGGTCTCGGTGTGCATATTCAACGAACCATACAAAGTATATGGGCAGGATGGAGCCTGAGTCTTGAGCCCAGAACTTCGCTCGGGGTTACACAGGGCGTTTTCAGGCGTTATTTGAGCGTAAAAAGAAAATTGTAGAAATAAAGGCATGATTGATTCATCCTAAAGACAAATATGTCTTTAGGATGATTGATTTATGTTTAAAAAGTAATAACGCCAAAAACAAGAAGACGAGGACGTAGACGACGTGAACAAACACAAGCCGATTGATTCATCATACCTAAATATTATGAATGTAGGTTTAAGAGAAGAAAAAATATAGGCCAAGAAATAATTCCCCCCTTCCCCATTTATGCAGAGAGAGTAAAACAATCAAAACCGTATGATGAACGCTCCTGATCCCAGATGGCCAGTGCTTGCAAAATCTGGGCAGTCGATAATTTTGATTTCTCCCCATTAAGTTTCTGATATTTTCGTCATATCTGTTTAAAAATCATTGTTCAGAAGAAAAAAAAATCAACTCTATAAAATTTGAAGGAGGCTTAATTTTGTGCTTCTCCATATTCAGTTCACTTTTGGGGAGGGTTAACTTGTATGTTTTGTCGGTGAAGATGAGGTTACGCGAAGCCGTTGTAATAGGGCCGGGGGGGCCCGGGATAATCGGCCGATTATCCCCCCCCCCCCCCGCCCTATTACAATGGCTGCGCGGAACCCAGCTTCACCGACAAAACATACAAGTTAACCCTCCCAAAAGTGAACTGAATATGGAGAAGCACAAAATTAAGCCTCTTCAAGTTTTATAGAGTTGATTTTTTTTTCTTCTGAACAATGATTTTTAAACAGATATGACGAAAATATCAGAAACTTAATGGGGAGAAATCAAACATCGACTGCCCAGATTTTAAGCACTGGCCATCTGGGATCAGGAGCGTTCATCATACGGTTTTGATTGTTTTACTCTCTCTGCATAAATGGGGAAGGGGGAATTATTTCTTGGCCTATATTTTTTCTTCTCTTAAACCTACATTCATAATATTTAGGTATGATGAATCAATCGGCTTGTGTTTGTTCACGTCGTCTACGTCCTCGTCTTTGTTTTTGGCGTTATTACTTTTTAAACATAAATCAATCATCCTAAAGACATATTTGTCTTTAGGATGAATCAATCATGCCTTTATTTCTACAATTTTTCTTTACGCTCAAATAACGCCTGAAAACGCCCTGTGTAACCCCGAGCGAAGTTCTGGGCTCAAGACTCAGGCTCCATCCTGCCCATGTCCTTTGTATAGTTCGTTGAATATGCACACCGAGACCGTCTGAAGTGGTGCTTATCGTCTGCTATCTCGAGAAGCGATTTTTGGAAGTGCGTCCGCTGTCGCAGTCGCTCCAAAGGTCGGGAGAAGCACACTCTACACGCGCTGCAAAGTTCTTGAACTTTCGATACGGGAGCGTGTGCGGCAAGTTTCCAATCGTCTGTTTACTGATGACTCACAAGGAGGCGGTCCGACGTGTACCATATACAGCACTGAAGCTTCCCAATCTTTCTGCGCTATCGTCTTCATTCAGTTGTGGGTTCGAGCAAAGCAAAACGTTACAAAGCTGGAGTTCACAACAGCGGTGAAAATAAAAAAAAGATGTTTTCATTTAAACTTCGTTATAAAAAACTTGCCAATGAACCTAAGGACTTTCCATATCTTTTATCTCTTGAGGTATTGGGCTGAAGGGAAGTATAAGGATTGTTTTAGAGCGCAGCTCTTAGGCGCCGTTTTCGGCTTGAGCGGCGTCGCCGTCGGCGTAACCGGGCGTTGCATTATGGGACGTTTCCCATAATGACATCACACAGAGTCACCAGGGTCACGAGTGACGTCACTTGTGACTTCACCGCGCGTTGCATTATGGGTAAATTTTCCCGCTCAATTTAGCAGAAAAACTTCCCCGCTATATTTAGCGAAAAAGATTCCCCGCTTAATTTAGCGGGGAAAATATTCCCCGCTAAATTTAGCGGAAAATTTTCCCCGCTAAATTGAGCGGAAAAAATTTCCCCGAAACATTTAGCAGGGAATTGGGAACACCCGGTATTAACCCGCTATTTCGGGGACATCCGGCAGTAACGTTGACGTCAAGCTTGGCTGCCATCGTAATCGCGCGGTTGCCTTCTCCTGTCGCTCTTCGGGAGGAAAGAAAGTTCGTATAAATAAGACAAACACACCGAGAGTGATTAAACTTTTCACAAATATCATGCTAAAATTTTGTTAGCATAGGCGCCTAAAAAATAATATATATATAATACTACTACTAATAATAATATATCTTTTTCTTTTATCCGCAGTAGGAAAACAGGAGCCAACCGTCGGTTTGGCGCTTATCATACTCAAATTTCGTAAACGCTCCCAAAAAAAAGAAGAAAAAAAGCAGTTAAATAATAATAATTATATTTTTGTTTATCCGCAGTAGGAAAACAGGAGTAAACCGTCGGTTTGGCACTGCTACTCTCGCATATTATACAAAAAAAAAAATTGAAAGCTCTCTTAGAGATGAACATCCTAAAGCTGATCCAGAAGATCCGATCGTGCCTGGTACGCAATGCGAGTTAGGAGCATCAACAAGACGGTTTTTCTTTCCCTTTTCTTCCGTTGCACAGAAAATATAAAGTTCATTTTTTTCTTGCACTTTTTTCTCCAAGAACCTGCATTCACCACGAAATTTCAGTATAATAAATGCACCATCCTAAAGACAACTTTGCGAAACGTTTCATTACACTCCGTTCATTGGTCTAGTTATCTCTCTCTCCTTCTTTCTTTTTTTTTTTACGATTGTATTGCGCTTACAAACATTGTATATATGTTGCCCTGTGATTACGTTCCGATGCGACAAAGACACTTTTTGGAACACTTGCTCATCGTACAATGTATAAATGTCCAGTATTTTTTTTTTTTCTATCGGAAGTTTGTAACAAAGCCGGCGAAATTATGCAGAACTTCCAACGTCGACAACAACGCTGGCAATCTTCCGACTTCGTGCGAGCGCGTTCGCGGTTATCTCCGAGATGAATGCCTTCCAGCCAGCTGGCGACAGCGCTTCCGATGGACGCTTGTTTACCCAGCGTGGTATAGACCTTTTCTGCAAGTGCGCCGCCATCTTGAATTGACGTCACTTCCAGTATGGGCGAAAACATTGTTTTGCCTTTGCCACGCCAATAGAAGGCATTTAGGATATAAGCGTAACCGTCACACTTCCTCGTTTTGCCTCCCCATTATTTTTTTGCTATTTGCAGGTTGAAACGTTGGATTATTTTTTCGTCGCCCATACCGGATACGCCTATTAGGTGGCTGGGGACCAGAGTACACAGAAAAGGTCTATAGGCGCATAAACAGGAAGAGGGGGGGGGGGGCAGAGAGTGCAACGCGCTATCGGTCTCCGCTGCCGCGCTATCAACGGGACGCCCTTCGGGGTATTAATGTCTCGAGTGGCTGTGGCGATAAAGGTGAGCGATATATTGCTGCGGTGATGTTACGTGCGGCCCCTCTCCTCGATCTCTTTCTCTCACGTGAACTGCAAAGAAACAAAAAACACGATTTCCGTGACCGCGCTGGCGCGCTTCTAGCAGTAGGATGCTATGGGCCTAGGACTTTTCGGTGTAGGGCCGCGGGCGTTTCGGTGAGGACTTTTTGGTGCACGGACTTTTCGGTGCACGGACATTTCGGTGCGCGGCCAATCAAAATCACGAGTTTCGTTTAGTCTTCTCTAAACATAATTAACCCCATTTTAGCTGGAACTCTATTTTTTCGCACTTTAGAATCTTCTGGACTTGGTCATCCGTTTACGGTCACTTACTGATATACGACCTAAGTGACTTTGTTAGGCGCAGCACCATCCTGCGTGAGGATTGGAGACGCCGGACGTTATGGTTCGTTTGTCGGTGTCTATTTTCTAACGTACGCACTAGTCGCATCACATCGTATGTACGCGTTGGTTCGATGGAAGCGTTCCCGGCGTCTTCTGAAAGGGTATGGGCTTTGTTATTGGTAATTCGTGTAGGAAAGGCCCCAACAGCAAGAAGCTTGGGAGTGTTGAAAATTACCCGAGTAAAATATTAGGAACTTTGTGGAGCTTTGAGACGTCCTTCCTCCTATGTCCTTTTTCTTCCACGAAGTTCCTCATCTTTTACCATACTGTCGGGTTATTTTCAACATGGTCAACATCCGCCAGCTCGCCTGCACACTTACCGTATTTTCGTAAACCCTGAGAAGTTGTTTCTGTATGATAGCTGCGAACAATTGGGAATATCTACAAATGTGCGTCCACCGCGGAATCGTATAGCCTCGATTGTTTAGCACACCTGACAGGAGAAATTAAAGTTCGTCTTTTCCGTCACGCGTCTCGCGTTTTGTAATATGAATCAAGACATAAAACACATTGTTAACGTTTGTTACCAAACATGGTGCTAACACTCTACATATAAGCTATCTAAAAGATTAAAAAAAACTAAATATGTAAAAAAAAAAGAAACGTTCTTCCGTACAGTTTAGGTCACATCTCTTATCTGTTGGGAATGCCGCTCAGAAGTCCATTCAGTAGAGGTACATAAAGGTGCAGACCCTCGATGAAGCTGTTCGTTGCGAAGCCACAGCACAGATATTTTGGACCAAAGGTTGCAGATCGGTCTACCACAACTCAGAGGCAACAACGACCACAACGGATGGCTCAGTTGAACAGACAATACAAAAGGAAAACTCCGTGCTTACAAACAAACCATTGACATCAAAGGGGTTGCAAGCGGTGGAGCTACTGACGACCCCACCCTATCTTCAAAATGACAACTATGTTCTTTCCTGATCGGCGTGGTTGTTCCAAACCTCTAACCACTTCGTTTCGGATTATAGGAAGCCCTTCACAATCACAACAATGATTTTAACATCCTTTGCGAACTCGCGAAAAAAAAAACTCTCTGCGCTCGTCATGCACGTTGTCGTCGACATGGTCGTGACTCGTTTCCAATACGTCCAGCACAGAAAGCAAGCTATCTGACCCACTACGAGAGGGAACGTCCGTTGTCCGCATAGATCAGGGGGGCAGCTGACCCGGCCTAAGAGCCCAAACAAGACCACTAAACCTTCCAAGAGCCGCCTAGAAGAGGAAAAGGCAGAAAAAAAAGGGGGAGGGGGGGTCGAAACGTTTTTTAGAGCTATAATAAAACCTAGACGACTTTAGATAGATCTATCCCAGTCATAAGCAGTTCAAATGTACGTATGTTAGCAGTAGCGCAAGACTACCACACCGCAACCTGCAGTCTTTCCATTTAAAACGCGTTCCTTTTCTCTTCTTGGGGAAGGGCTCGTGTGGCCGGGAGGGAGGCAGGGAAGGGGGAGGAGGGGGGGGGGGCTATTAGGTTTACAGGAGCCGAGAGCGGCACTTTAACACACAAAGAGCTGCAGCTTGACAACCCCTGGCATAAATGGCCCACAAAGAGTAACTGGGTTATCTCAGTGCCATCGTTCTGCTGTTTCTTTCAGCACTTTGAAAATAAAACCCTCCTGGGCCTGCTAATCCAGCGATAAACACACACACACACACACACACACACACACACACACACACACACACACACACACACACACACACACACACACACACACACACACACACACACACACACACACACACACACACACACACACACACACACACACACACACACACACGCACACGCACACGCACACGCACACACGCACACGCACACGCACACACACGCACACACACACACAGTAATTTCTGAAGCTAAAGCTTTTGGCAGCCGTCTGCCTGGTTAGAGGTGACATAAGAGGAAAATAAACGCCAACCACAACTTAATACGCAAGTAATTTTCGCAAACTCATAGGCAGGCTGACGCCTCTTGCGGAGCCCATTTCCGCTGTGTTTGAATAACCTCGCACGACGAAAACAAGTGATCGATCACTTGTGGTTCATTACAGAATAATGAAGGGGTGTGCGAGTACCGAATAATTGTACTCAAATCAAGTATCGATTTAAATCAAGAAAACAAGCCGAATAGATTGAATACTTAGTTTACTTTACATGAAATCAAATGTTTACCATAGTCCGTTGCAGCTCAAGAAGCTGGGGCGAGGGTAAGACGGGCCGGGGAGGAGGAAGCAGACGGAACGCTGAAGAAGGGTGGGGAAACTCCTCCTCTCTTTAGCGTTCCGTCTGCTTCCTCCTCCCCGGCCTTCCTTTCCCTCGCCCTACCTTCTTCAGTTGCAACGGACTAGTTCTCGTGCCAAAATAGCAGCGGCTGTGCATGATCTGGGGTCAACTCTCCTTTCGGGCCATAACTATGTTGCCGGCCGTAAAAGAACTGGCTTACAAGGATGTTTATACGTGTGTCAAAGCGAAAGCTTAAAAATATTTCTAACAATAAAGTCGTTGAAAAAAAAACCTATTTTGAAAACCAACTTTTAGCTGCAGTGGACGTCAGGAATTGCAAAAAAATATATATATATTTATCTAATTAACTAAAGTGTGCTAATAAAATTTATAATTAGCGACGTTTTAGGTCCATGTGGCAATTATAATTTTGTAGGCTACCACCATGGAAGGCTAAAGCAATTTACGGAAAGTAAAAAGATGCAAGCGGCTTGGAGATATTCGGCGACGAACTTTGCGCTGTATATGGGTATGATTTCCGAAATTCGGTACATATCACTTCACGCAGCTGTCTCGTCACACACATTAGAGCGCAAAGTTTGGAGGCGAATATCTCCAAGCCGGTTGCTTATTTTTACTTTTCGTAAATTGCTCTAGCCTCCAAGGTGGTAGTCTTCAAAATTTTAATTGCAACATAGACCTAAAAGTTGCTCATTAGAAAGGTAATTAGCACATTTTAGTTAATTAGGCAGCGAATTTTTATATCTTTTGTATTTCCTGGCGTCCCCCGTGACTAAAAGTTCGTCTTAAAAAATAGTTTTTTAACGATTCTATTGTTAGCAATTTGTTAAGCTTTTGCTGAAACACCCGGTATATAAAACATAAGGGCTTTTGCTTACGAAAGAAATAAATCGTGGTGCAAATGCGTCTTGCGTGCTTCTTTTTTTTTTTTTCAGCCTCTAAAGAAAGTTTGTGACAATTTGAATTGAGTCCACGATGGGGCGGCCGTGTTATCGGGGTATTTTGTCATGTATCGACAAGCGTTTTTACTGGTCAGAAAACAAAACAAAAAAACGCGAACCGTATCACGTTGCAAACAGGTAATTCGGGTGTTTCTCAAGGAGCTCTAAACTTTCCTATTGACATTTCGGCTCTTCATACAACATTTAAACTGAATGGACTTCTGAGCGGCATCCACAGCAGATAAGAGATGTTAATAAAC
The DNA here is from genome assembly GCA_037355805.1 of Ixodes ricinus. NCBI lineage: Eukaryota > Metazoa > Arthropoda > Arachnida > Ixodida > Ixodidae > Ixodes > Ixodes ricinus. Next base: position 5,109 of record JAZHYW010016141.1, on the reverse strand, counting down.
TGCCCGGAGGAACGGTTTCTTTTTTTACATGTTTAGTTTTTTTTTATTCCTTTAAATACCTTATATTCTGAGTCTGTTAGAACCATGCTTGGCAACAAACGTTAACAATGTGTTTATGCCTCGATTTATATTACAAAACGTGCGACGCGTGACGGATGGGAAGAACTTTAACTCCTCCTGTCAGGTGTGCACTCCGAGGAGTCGTGGGATAGCAAATATATCTGCGGCGGGGCTGCTTGGCACATCTTGCGGTCTCGTCGAATCCACTGTGCTGCATACTCGTGGCCCCTTGGCGGGGTTGGGCGGGGGTCGGGGTCTGTGGGGCCCCTTCTCCTCGTCGGTATCTCCTGGGTCGTTTTCTTGGTGGTGAGCAGTTTATTCTTGGTTACGTTACCAATTGACTTTTGATGAAATTTCCATTTTATCCAAAGATCCATTTAATTTATTTCGAATTTGCTTTAAATCGGTTGTGCCTATACATGCAGTATACGCTCGAGGACCTTATATTTTTCATTATTGTAACTTCCTCAACATAACTCGTAACTCAGTGTCAGGTGTGCTGAACAATCGATGCTATACAATTTCGCGGTGGACGCACATTTGAAGATATCCCAAGTTATCGTACAGAAACAGCTTCTCAAGCTTTACGAGAATACGGTGAGTGTGCAGGCGATCTGGTGGATGTTTACCGTGTTGAAAATTACCCGAGACTGTGGTGAAATATGGGAAACGTCGTGGAAGAAAAAGGACACACAGGAAGAAGGACGTCTCAAAGTTCCACGAAATTTCCCATCTTTTACCACAGCTTCGGGTTATTTTCAACATTCTCAAGCTTCTTGCTGGTTGGGCCTTTCCTACAGAGATTACCAATAATAAAGCCCACACCTTTACAGAAGACGCCGAGAACGCCTGTATCGAACCAACGTGTAAACACGATGTGATGCGTCTATAGTCGTTGACAGGTCAAGAACGAGTGGAAGCTCCTCCCACCCCTTTCCAGTTTAGTAGAGCGAACCCCTACCGAAAAATCCGGTATAACTTTTCACTATCCGGATTATGGAACCAGAAATTTGTTTCTGGAATCCAGAAATCCAGATTGCAGACAAAGGAATAATTTCTGAAAACCTAAATTCCAGATAGAATCCAGGTAGATTTCCGGTTCCATAATTTGGATAGCGAAAAGTTATACCAGATTTTCCGGTAGGAACGCTGAAGAGGAAATGACCTCCTCTCCAGCGTTCGCAGTGCTAAAAGTGGAAAGGGGTGGGAGGAGCGTCCACTTCGTTCTTGACCTGTCACCGACTATAGTGCGTACGTTGGAAACGAGACATCAGGGAGTTTTCGTAGACCGCGTTCTCCCCTCCGCTAAGCTCTGCTAAGCCCTCCGCAACGAAGAAGCCGCTACCGCGCCTGCGCGCCAATGGCCTTGGCTTTAGAAACCCGGATCTCCGGAGCGGGTTGCGGAGAGCGTTGCGGGACAGCGGAAACGATCTACGAAAACTCCTATCGTCAAACGAAACATAACATCCAACGTCTCCAGTCCACCCGTATGATGGTGCTGCGCCTAGCAAAGTCACTTAGGTCGTATATCAGGACAGTAAGTAACCGTAAATGGATGACCAAGTCTACAAAATTATAAAGTGCGAAAAAAAGCATTTCTAGCTAAGATAGTGCTTATTACTTTTAGGGAAAAAATACTTGCGATTTTGATTGACCGTGCACCGAAGTAGCTCAGTGCACCGAAAAAGTCCGTCCACCGAAATTTCCGTGCACCGAAAAGTCCGCACCTAAACGTCCGGAGCCCGGAAGCTATATGGTCATGATTCGTTTTTTCTGGCGTTTTTCGGCGTAATAAACTGCTCGGGACTCGCCAAGCCCTGCGGTATTCTGTAACCTGTGGTATGCTGCAACGGTTTATCGTTAGCGTCACGCTGTAACCAGGCCTGGAAAAGCGGTGGAAATACATCGCGTGGAGTAAACCCACAGGGGTAAGATTCTGACGGCTGGAATGTCGTACTTCAAAATATACGTGTCGCAGCCGCGCTCTTCACTCTAAGAAATCTGGTGCGTCTGTATACTTTCGAGCGAACCAATCAATAGTGCCAATCACGGTAATCACCGAGATTCCAGCAATTGGTTTTCCCAAGTACTTTGCAGAAAATAACGCCTTTCCTGGTTGGCGGTGAAGAATGCGTTTGAGCCAACCGTTAAAAAACGTAATACCACGCTGTCAAAAAAAAAAAAAAAGTTGATGCATGAGATGACGGTTGATTAAAACCTTTTCGTCGCGACCGTATCGTTCCCGACCCGCGGTATTACGGAAACGTACTTTATTTTGCATTTTTAGGCTATTAAAAAAAAAAAAAAAACTTAGTGACGTTAGAATTGTTTTAGGATTCGTGTTCTTGTTACGTACTTTGTTCCGTAATTTTGTGTGTATTCGCGACTCCAGCAAGGCGTACGGAACCTAGCGGTGAAAACGCTGAACTGGCCGGAACAGGGCCCTTTCGCGATTTCTGCTATATCCTCCCGTGGCACGAGAATGGCAGCAACGGAAGGGCCGCTGGGAAAACGCGTGACTCGTCATGGCCCGACGCTACGTGCGCCGGGACACTGAGCAAGACACTAGTGTGTGAAACCATAGCCTCCTATATACTGACAAAGCCTGGCAGATCGCCCCGAGAAGCGGCCGCCGAAATGGAAAAGGTGGAGCGCGGCAGACAACGGATGAGAGGAGAGCCACGTGACTGGCGCCCCGCTGCGGCTAGACGCCAAAACACACTTCTCCCGAGCCAAGAAGTATGTTTCGGGTCCTGGCTGCTGCAAAAGCTGTGCGTTGGCGTCCAGGTTCCCCGAGAAATGGCTCTTTGATGCTCTGTGCTACCAGATCCTTGCGCTCCAAATCTGCGATCGGGCACTCTATGGCTCCGTCGTCGAACTAACTGCCAGGCCTTCTGAGTATAGACTATAGAGGAGGCTTTGGTGAAACTGAAACGTCACACTTGTTTATTTCCGGTTTCGTTGTTCGCCGAGCTCCTTCCGTAGGATACAGCGATAACCATCGAGTGCTTTTCGGGGAAAGTAGACTGGTAGTCATTTATCTGGAGCGCAACCGGCATAACGATCAAAAGGCTTCAACGGATGCGAAACTCTGGCGGGCTGAGAAACACCGGATGAAGGTTTACTATACATCTCGCAAAAAACTTCCACGTATTTCACTTACCTTCGTTGTGTTTGATGGCGCATTCTTGAAGTGCAGGAATTTGAATTTGAATGGCGTGACCTTGACGTTCTTGAATGGGAGGGGAAGGGGGGGGGGGCGGGCGAACATGTGAACGCTTGGTGGATCATGCAAGCGATTTAACATAATATGCAAACCGGGGAGTCGGTGGGGAACCCGTCACGCTTGGTGTATGGCGGTGGTTGTCAAATTTATGCCGTCCCTAGCGCTTCTCTGCGGTTAGTCTTTGAAATGAAGTGTGTGGGGGCAGGCATGTTGTTGAAGCACTTGAAACACCATATGGAAGTTTTGATGTCAGACTTTCAATACTGAGAGAAAAACCGAAAAAAAAATCGGCGATGATGTGTTTGCATTACACGTTGCAGGTCACGAAAAGCAGAGCGAATACTATAGAGGAGGCGAGGGCCACTCACCACCTCTCTCGCCTGCTATCCAGCGTTAGCTCTGTTAAAGTGGAAAGGGTAGATGGCTTTGCGGGGAGGAGGAGCTTGTTCTGATTTTCTTAATAACCTGCAACACAGCATAACATTGTTACGAAGTGTAATATGAAGAGAAAAAAAAATAGGAAGAGAGAGAAAAGCGGTGACACAGTCTACAGGTGATGATTGCGGAGACAAGAGCAGGCGGCCAGAAGCACCTGTTTGCTTTCACCCGCACTTTGCGCGCGGTCTTTGAAAATTGCGCTCCTCGGAGCGTGAAAGTGTCATTTCCGGCTCCGAGCGAATTGGTCGGCCCCTCCACACGCGTCAACCGCGTGGCTTAAGAAGACACCTCCTCGAGTGAAAGGAAGTATATATAAAGGAAAGTTGCTTTCCGCGTATTTCGTTATATAATGGTTCCCCGAACTGACGGTCGTATTCCTGTCATTTCCTAAAAGTTACGTCCAAAAACGACATGCACCGAGGAAGGGGGAGGAGTTAAAATAATAGCAGTGTATAAGCTATTTGCGGAACATCCGCACGCTCGCAGGAAATTCATCTCATGGTTATGAACGTTAGACACGAACGAGAGCAATACAAAGCGTTCCATTGAACGAGCACCCGCGGCTGTCTGTTCCGCATAGTTCAGCTCTTCTTTTTGTCACGTGGTTGCCATTGCGTGTTGTAGCTTCGACCAGGTTTAAATAATTACATCGTCTACGTGTCTGCTGTCGTGGGCTAGCGCGATCTTATAAATTAGCGAGAGTTAAGAACGGAAGCCACTCGTAAATCATCGTTTAAGCTCAGCAGGATTCTGCGGTCTTTTTTCTTGCACGGCACAGAAACCAATTTACCCGCGAGACGAGCGCAGCAAATATTAAAATAAGCGTAAAGCCGCTGAGTCACGCTGCTCGTATACACATCACGGTGTACGCTGGGGCCAGGGTGACAGAATTGTCTGCGAACAACCGTCAAGAATGTTCGAAGCATGCTTAGACTTATAGCTAGGTGGCGCAAGCTACCACCCGTTACAAAGAGTATAGTCATTAACATCCACGCTTCGAGCGTGTCTGCGGACAGGGTTTTTATGACCAGTGTGACGGGACATGGAAGAAACACGCTTCAGACAGTGTCTGCGTACTGTATTCTTTTTATATGAATTAAGATAGAGAGAGAGAGAGAGAGAGAACACGAGAGAAATTATAGGCTTGTCGCTGCCCAAGTGGGCAACCCACAGGGTAAAGGACGGCACCAAGCGGCGGAAGCTCGAACTACGGTTGGCGCCCGGGAAGGGAGCTGCGCTACCTTTCTTACGTTGATCGCACTTCAAGCTTTCGCCGCCGCTTTGTGAGGAAGGACGGCCTGCATCTGCGCACCCCCCCCCCCTTCCCCACAGACACACACAACACACACACACATTTTTTTTTTAACGGAGGTTACGCGAGAAAG
>JAZHYW010016139.1:0-21161 GCA_037355805.1 Ixodes ricinus | reverse complement strand
GGTAATATATCACGACAAAAGATCGCCCCCTGAAAGCCAATACGAGTCAAACGTAGTGTCCTCGCTTACAGTGTCGGCTTCGCCTCGATCTGTCAGCCATTTGACCACTGCTGACACAGACCGTCGGTCTGTTCTGCAGCTCGTTGGTCTAATGCAACCGGTCACAACTAGCAATGCCTGGCAGTTAGTCTGTACTGATATGATGAGACCTTGGAAAGAGGAAAATGGCAGGTCGGGTGGGCCTCCAACCTACCATGGGCAAGCCAGCATCACATCTAAAGAGGCATGACGGGACAGGAAGTCCAAGAGCCGTTTCGAAGCCTCACCCTTTCAGAAAGGCACCATCGAGAACTTGTAGCAGGATACAGCGAAAAAGAACTCCGTCTCCTCTGCCCCTTCTGCAGCGAGCCGGAATCACGTCGACCCGCCCACACTGCAGGAAAGCTTCACGAATCGAGAGTCAGAGTCGCAGCCTACATGGAAGCCCAGCAACAACAGGAGGCAGTGGTATATTAGCTACTTCAAGCGGCAGTGAACCTGATTAGAAGAGTCCAATTAGGACTGCTCCGGGAGTCATTCTCTGGTGAAGTCGTCACTGACATTTACGAGGCTGCGGAATAAACAGTCATTAAAAGGTGGGGAGGGGGTGGGGGTGCCTGGGGGGGGGGTGCGAACGGAGAACGAAGAAGTAGGAGCTTTGACGGCAGAAGCGCGCGTGGGGAACGGGACATTTCCTTGGCTTTGACAACCAGTAGAGCGTCACCGTAAAATTGTGAACTCGATATTGCTTTTGTGGTTTCTTCTGGGATAGCAGCAGGGAGATCGAACTATAGGGGCGCTTTATCGAACTTGTCCCACAGCCCGGTGTTTACCAACACAGCATAACAAGTAAATGGAACCTGGCCGGGCACGGTCTGGGCACGAGCGCTTCGCTCTGATCAGTGCTTTGGTCGCACGAGGAGCGGCCTTCGAATCGTCATCTTTGATTTCTCGGATCAAAAACAAACAAGAAAATACGGTTTGTTGTCCCCACAGCTGAAGCGCACCGCTAGAGGCGTGACTGTTCGATCTTCTCCCCAATACGTAGACTACCTTGTTCGTTACTTCGCTGAGACCTCGTTTTCACCGGTCTGCAGTCGATTGTATCCACACTTAGGAAAGGGTTCTTGAGTCAACAACTTACGTACCTTCATTGTTCGATGCTCCTTGGCATTCGTAAAAATTGAGTTTTTGCAACGGTACTTTATCGCACCATCCCGTTACCTAAAAAGGTAACGGTCTGCGATACCAACCTAACCAAACGAGAATATATGATCGATATCTGACGCCAGGAATTCTGGATAGTTCCTAATTTTGTACTAATCTGCACCTTAATTTTTTCTTCGTAACCTGCCTACGCCGCTTAACAACTTCTGCATTGACCTAACCACTATTCATGATAAAAATAATAACAGTGCGCGCTTTTATTTTCTGAGATACTTAGCGTTGTTTTATTTATATTATAGCATGATCTGTGCGTGCACCAAGGAACCGAACCCAGGCAAACATCCTATTGGGAGCTTTTTGTCCGGCTTATTTGGCACAAACTCGTATGTTGATGTTGAAATAATCTTATTCAATCTTATCCAATATTCGCAGCCTCGCAAACGAGGACAGTGAACTGAGACCGTGTTGTTTTCCCACGCAAGTTCCCTCAACCCAAGCTTCCGACCATCGCCATAGCGCCCTGCATGAAAGTTCGATGCAGAGGAACGAAAAAAATCAAGCTGTCGTGGCGAATCTATGGGCTGTATTCGGAAATCCTACACTGGGCATTTAATCTCCGTTCCCACGTTTGACATTTTCGCTCCCAGGCGGCTGACGTTTTTGATGCACACTTCGAGAGACGCCAGATCACTGTTTCGAAAAGTCGCGACTTTGCCGCTGGGTGGCAAATAGGCTTATGAGGCTCTTTATTTACGGCGTGTGTGTTTTGGTGAGTGTCACTTTAGAGCCTTTAAATAAAGCTGGCATTTCTCGTTGTTTACCGATAGCAACTAATGTGAGAAAGTGAGCGCAAAATTCGCGTCAAGAATTAAAAAAAACATTGCGTTTTAACGGCTTAGTTCAGTGCTGCGTCTTCCTATTCATCCAACGGTTATTCACCATGCGCTTTGATGCTTGCAACCATGGCAGTTTAAGTATTCTTTCTCTGTTTTTCGAGAAGGAAGTTGAAATTGCAACTCCCAAATCTGAGGCGCCAATGGTCACCTAGAATTCGGAGCCCTTTCTTGGACGCCGAGTTAGTCCTGAAGTATGAAGATGCTTTAATTCAAGACGCCGCGGAGGCATTCCCTACGCTGCGGATGGACGACACATATGGAGATAGAGGCCAAGTATGCCGTGCGGTGCGAGCGGCGCGGCTGGAGCGAGAAGGCGTGTTGACACATGACTGTAAACTTGAAAATAACTTTCATTGTATTTGGCAGGTGTTTCACACCTAATACGCCTCATTAACGCTATCTCTCTCTCTATCTCTTTCTATATATATATATATATATATATATATAGGTTAGTTCTAGTCACCAGGCTCGATCTAAAATGAACCGTAAAAATCGACGCCTGCCCGAAGCAATCTAAACTTTTCGTCAAAGGTGTAATTCACAGGACAGTTTTTTCTTGTAAAATTATAAAGCGTAGCTCTCTTTCTGTAAAAAATAAGGCCAAGAAACTTGCCAGGGTCTACGGCAGGCAGCAACGCAGACGACAGGGGGTCCAGCAACGGGGTGTTTTGGCGTTCGTATTGATAGATGGCGCTGCCTCCTTATCGCGACGGCTCGCGATCGCCGTGGTTTATTAAATTGAATATAATCTTTTCGACATGTAACTTCGGTTAAAAGATAAATACGAACAATAAAAGCAAAACTTGAAGTAAAAAAACAGCGTCTGCATAACAGGGGCGCTTTTGCTGCCAACGGATTTCGTCTGCTTCACGTCTGCTATCTTTCGCTGGTCGGCTGCGCCTTCAGACGCCGCTCCCCGACGCCGTCTATGAATACAAACACCAAACACACCCCGCTACTGGACTTGGTCGTCTGGGTCGCTGCCCGCCGTAGACCCTGGCAAGTTTCTTAGCCTCTTTGTACGCGCAAAGAGAACTACGCTTTGTAATTTGACAAACAAAACCAACCTGTGAAATACACCTTTGAGCGCAAAGTTTATACCGGTGTCAGACGGCGTTCTGCGCTCCTTTCACTAAGCTTCTTTAAACAATCAGCCAATCAGCTCGTGATGTGGAGTGCGCACGTGCTCTGTGGCGCGCGCACGTGCTCTACGGCGTACGCTGGTTCGCCGATTTTATAAAGGAGAACTTAGTGAAAGGGCTTTGCCCGCTCATCTGACAGGAAGTAACTAGATGGCTACGTGCAGGCGTCGATTTTTACGGTCCATTTAAGATCGAGTCCTTGAACCAACCGCCTATATATGCCAGGTGCCCCAAATAGCGTCCAGCCTCTTTAAATCGACCGCGAAATTCGGTTTCTTAACCTATCGCACTACGATTTTCTGCAGCGTTGCCCACAGATGGTGCGTTTTTTTGCAAAATTCACAAAGAGCGGACTTACCTGGGGAAAAAGTAAAGAAGAAAAAGGCTTAACAAACCGGTGGCTTCGCTGCGCTATAGGAGTTACCTCTTTCTTTCTTTGCTTTTTTCTCAGGCAAGTTCGCTCTTCTCTAATTTCGCAAAAATGCACCATCTATAGACAACTGCGAAAATCTAGCGCAAGGATTAATTAAGACGAATTTTGCGGTCGGCATCTCAACCTGGCCGCTATTCAGAGACACCAGTATCAAGGTATCGAACCGAAATGTTTTTCGTTCCGGTTTTCGTTCCGGTTCAGGGAAAACTGGTTCAGCTCCGGTTCAACTCCGGAGTGAAAAATCAAGGTTCAAACCGGTTCGAACCGGTTCGTTCTCATTTGCTACAAAAACAATTGACGACCGCAAAATATAAACTATCCATATTTTATATAAAGTGGTACATATAAAAGCAAAGTCTCGCATTACTATGTGGAACGAGATGAGCTGAGTGCTGGGGCACCTCGGGACGCGGGTGAAAGCGCGGTTCAATGTCAGGCAGCTGACCGAAAAAGCAGGACGTCGTCAAGCATATCCGGGGAAAGACGGCACCTCAGAGACGATAAAACGAACTTCCAGTGCAGAAAAGGCTCGCTCCACCCCTGACCTCGGTCGCGGGCCTCCCAGGGCTACTTGCGCCAATGCGGAGAGTCTGGATGGCGCTCCGGTCTCTCCTCCCAAGCTGCAGCACGTTAGCGTCTCTTGAAAGCTGCGGCCTCGCCCAGTCAAGCATTTCCGCAGCATGCTATATAAAGGGGAGTTCACTGGTACCTCCAGCGCGCGCACGCCAGCCTCAACCTCTTTTTCGCTGAGGAGCGCTTCCAGGGCGTCTTCCGGATCTTCTGGGGCCGCACGCAGTTTCAGAGAGACAAGGTAGAATCTTGCTCGCATTGCAGAGGCTGCGAGTACGCCTCAAGCCTTTGTGAAATTCAACTTTGTTGGTCCGCTACTTTTGCTCTGGGGTGAGAAGATGGCGGTAGCGGGGATCCATGTACACTGCTGACACAGGAAGACGTTCATGTCAAGAAGTTGTCGCTCTCTCTTTTTCATTGATTGGACAAAGGCCTTTGCTAACGGCGACGATATCTTGGAAGTGTCCATGAAATATCTCAGCCATGCGCCGTAAATATCTCCTACAGTGAGCTGTTCGTTCTGCAATGTCTTAGTCGCCATTTCTGTCGGGCGAGCGATACTGCGAGCATTTCGACTTCCACCCATACGTCTTCAGTCGACCTGGAGCTTTCTTCTTTGGAGAGCAACTCTCCAGCGAGGCCTCTCAGTTCAAGTAGCCTGGTGAGCATATGCAGAGTGGACATCCACCGCCTTGGACAATCAGCCATTGCCCAAGCAGCACCACAAAGTGACTTTCGATCGGCCGACGGTTGGCCAGTGTCTGGACAGCTTGGCCACTTTTAGTTCTTGGCCACCGGAGACATAAACAAGGCCGGCAAGAGTCCGGCCACAAACTAGCTGTTTTTAGCTTGGCCGCCGGAGACATAAACACTGCCGGCAAGCGCCTGGCCAGAAGTGTTGATTTTCAACTTGGCCGCCGTAGATATAAACGCGCTTGGCAAGTGTTTGGCCAGCAGTGCTGATTTTCAGCTTGGCCGCCGTGAACATAAACACGGCCGGCAAGTGCTCGGCCAAAAGTGTTGATTTTCAGCTTGGCCGCCGGGGACATTAACACGGCCGGCAAGTGTTTGGCCAGAAGTGCTGATTTTCAGCTTGGCCGCCGGAGACATAAACACGGTCGGCAAGGGTTTGGCCAGAAGTGCTGATTTTCAGCTTGGCCGCCGTAAACATAAACACGGCCGGCAAGTGCTCGGCCAAAAGTGTTGATTTTCAGCCTGGCCGCCGGGGACATAAACACGGCCGGCAAGTGTTTGGCCAGAAGTGCTGATTTTCAGCTTGGCCGCCGTGAACATAAACACGGCCGGCAAGTCCTCGGCCAAAAGTGTTGATTTTGAGCTTGGCCGCCGGGGACATAAACACGGCCGGCAAGTGTTTGGCCAGAAGTGCTGATTTTCAACTTGGCCGCCGGGGACATAAACACGGTCGGCAAGTGTTCGGCCAGAAGTACTGATTTTCAGCTTGGCCACCAGACATAAACGGGATCGCCAAATGGCTGGCCGGCAGTGCTGATTTTCAGCTTGGCCGCCGAAGACATAATCATGGCCGGCAAGTGTATGGCCAGAAGTGTTGATATTCAGTTTCGCCGCAGGGACTCCCATAATCTGAACTTTCATCGCGTTGACGAAACTTTGGCATGACGACGGGCAGCGAGGAAAGCATCATGAGCGAGTGGTTGGCAGAATTGTAGTGCGTGCATCGCACGAACGCTGTTAGCGCAAGCAAATGATCACCATTTTCAGTTTTTTTTCGTTAGACTTGAAAGGCTATTGTCTTAACTAGCACTGTCGTGTGATATGTTCATTTGGAACATTACCAAAAGTGCTAAAATATTGTGCCGTCGTTGTTCTTTGAAAATAAAATGCGAAAACAGCGCCGATGTCATCTTCGCGCTAACAATATCGCTCTGTCGCTGCGCGGCACTCTTAGCGCCAATACCACATCCGCGATTTTTCGGTTAGTGCTCCACATATTTACTCCCCGACTGCATTCTAAGAAAAAAAAGTTGTAGTCGGGTGCATCGGGCGCACATGCACCCTTTTTTTGAAAGACTAACCCTCCGTTACCCAGCCAGTGATTTGTACACCGACCATGAGCCCCCTCCTCTACCTTAAAATCCTATAGGTGTATCAATGCACCCAGCTTAGTACACCGCCACGCTAGCCACGCGCGCCCCGATCAGCTTGTGCTTGGATCTGATAAGATTGAATATTTCGGGCTTTTAGGGGCAAAGCTCCTTAGGGTCTAGCCTTGTCCATTCGTCCGGCGTCCGTGCTCACATCGCCTGCCATCCCATCTGTCTTCTTAAAAAAAAAAATGTTTGCGCAGTCGACAGGATTCAAACCTGTAGGGGAGACCCCAATGGATTTCTAGTCTATCACCTTAACCACTCGGCCACGACTGCGGGACGAGTAGGGGGCTCTGAGATGTAGTAACTCAAGAGCTGAGGATGTCATGGATGAAACGTTGCATGTAGCCGCTCAACGTCTATACAGGAGAGGGCGCTGCGGTCATATGCGTATATAATCGCGTTAAACTTTGCATGCATTGGCTTAACGTTTATAGACGAGAGGGCGCTGCGGTCAAATGCTCAAATGCGTATATAACCACGTTCCATACCACACATTCTCTTTCTGACATGGACCGTTGACTTAAGCGGTGGAGGTGCGTTCCCACGGCTTCTAGCGGATCCAAGCTGATCCACTAGAAGAACCACTGGCTCTGCATTTCACCAACCATAAAGCAGTAATAATGAAGTCGAAACGCAACCCGGAACTCAGCACTACCTATGAGCAATAAAAAAAAATCTGCACCATCAGCACTACTTATGAACAATAAAATCAGTATCTTCGCCCCAATCAACATCATTCACCACGTGGAGATGTTGTGATTTTGTTTTTTGGAGGAGCCTAAACATGACGTCTCTCATATATTCATTAAGCTTAAGCTAGTGTCAATAACGTTTTAAATAGGTGCTAGGGTAAATATTTCCTGAGCCAACGAAAGCTAATAGCTTCGGCTAAAACCGCGACAAAAACGTTCAAAATTGAACTACACGTTAAAGAAAAGGAAAATTAACAAGGCGACCTAGATGGGCAGATCGCTGGTTTTGCTCTTGGCAACGTGGTTGTTGGCGGGTGGCGGGCAGCGCTGTGACGCTCTTGACGCTATCGTGGTGATTGACGCCAGTGAGGCTCGGTGTACTAGAGTGAACTAAATGCTCACATTCAAGTCGCAACGATGAACTGCCGGCGCTCGTAGACTGCCAACAGGCGCCAAAAAGGTTGCGATGCTGCGCGGGCCGTTGCTGACAGGCGCTGCTGCGTAGAGTACGCCTAGCACGAGAACGTTTTCGCGTTCGCACAGCAAAGGATTCTCAACAATAAAGCAGCGTCCTGCATCAACAGCAAGCTAACGCTGCTGGAGACTCCCACGCTCAAATTTTAGCAGATCGAATGTGGTTAGTCAACGTAGTCGCGGTCAACGCAGTCACGGTTAATTCTTCATTTTATATGATAATGTGGGTTATATGGCGCAAAATTTAGGATCTTCAGGCTTCCCGTTTTTGGGGCCATTTTTGGGCTCGAGAGTTCCTTTGGAAGTATGGAGCTGTCCTGTTCACTCGGTATTGACAGCAGAGTAGACGCTATGCTTGTTTCAGGCCAATCGTGTCTCCTGGTAGGATCACGTGACTACAGTCTTCAAGAGAAAGAGATAAGGCAGAGCACGGCACCTGCCTGAAGGCGAAGGCCACGGATAACATCCACTGCACTATCAACTTTGGGTCGAACTTTCAAGAGGATATAGGTCACAAAGCCTCTCGTTATGTTCATTGTTGGGATGCCCCTGAAGATAAGCTTTTGTGAGCGCAACCCCCTTTTAACCTTGAAGGAGCTGTTACTTTCCTATTCCTTCTCTTTTTTCCCTTCTCTTCCTAAGCTGAAAGTATGGAAGAATGTGCGAACTCGCCGGACCAATCAACCGGAGACTTTTTTATTACTTGACTCCGCTCTCTGGGCGCGGGTAACGTCAGGAGCGCGATCACGTAGTAAAGGTTTCCCGGATGACGCAGTAGCTTTTTCCGATCCCCGGGATGCCTGCTTCGTGGCCTAGTTTCTTGTGTGCTATGCTACGACCTACGGGGCTGCCGTAGATTTCGTCCGCGGCAACGTATCCAAGGCTACCAGTATTTGAAAAGTCGTACGCGTATATCGGCAACAAGCGATTTCTTCAAAGAAGCCTAAGAAATTATTGTGACGCGTTTAGTGTTCGTTCGGCAAATGACGAGCAGAAAGGGGTCCATTAAGATTCAACACGATGTGGCAGACATCGTCGTCTCGTTTTTGTGTGGTTGATCTGCAGTGCCCATATTGACATATATCTCGGAATACATCGTTCAAGTCCGCGAAGTTTATGGTTAGTGCACTGAACCCGACTTGTTGGAAACGAGTGACCGCTGTTTTACGTGTATTCTTCAAGATTATTTATAGAATCAGGCACTGTCTATTCTCCCCGCAGAGAGGAAAATAATTTCCCCGAAATTCTACCCGCAGTCGCCTCCCAATAGCTGGATGAAATCATGCGACAACTACCGAAAAATACTGACTTTCTTGTTCTCCCGGCATTTCGTGGAAACATGTTTCATAGGTGACTTTTCGTGCATACACGTTTCATGGACACTTTTAGTCGACACTAACATATCACCGACACTCGCTACGCAAATTGCACGCTGCAGGGACATTTTTTTGCGGGTGTGTCGATCACTGGCCGGCAGCCCCGTCCACGCGGCTTCGCGGCGACATTCTGCGACGGCTCAATACAGAAATGTTAACCCGCGTGGCCCACCCTACAAGAAATTTGCGGCGACAATCTGGGGTGACTTCTTACCAAAAAACAAAAAAAAAGGCTAATCATAGCTGTTTGTAAAACAATCTGTCAATGATACATCCTTCGATGAACTGATTGCCACCGCCAATGAGAGGCGTCTGCGGGTAGAATTTCGGGGGAATTATTTTTCCAGCTGCCGGGAGAATAGGGCAATGTAACTAAGAATTACCCCTGTTCTTGTTTGCTTTGCAATCTTCTCAGCTGTATAAAAGCTTAGAAATACCTTTTTACATTTCGCAGAGCGCTTGCACGTTTGTACTTTTCTACGGGACATGCTGTGCGTAATAAACTTCTAGGAGATTTGAAAACAAACTTCTGTGTCTGTCTTCCTGCCCGTTTACAAACACCTGCGCGAGTAAATTTTTTTTACGGGTTTCCTTCATGTTTTAAGTAGGTTAATTTAGTTCGGGACATCTTTAATAAGTTTTAGATATCCAACCTTCCACATGGTGCCCATTTAGGGTTAACGAATAATTTGCCTGGGTGCCAGATGCTAGCTTGAGAGCGATTCATTTCAACAAGCATTGGTCAGCGAAGGGAATGCCGCGGCTTTGCTTCTGCTAGAGCAAATGAGCTAGTCCTGCCTTTCGTGGCTTGATCGCGTCTGTTCATTTGCTTGTGCGTGATATATTCAGTTGCAAAGTTCGGAAAGAGCTGATTGTGGCCAGTCATCCTTGACGTCACGACGACTTGGTTGAGGTTTCGGAAAACCTTCTAGTGTATTGTGAGCCAAGCTCTTCAGACCATCTCGATGATACATAAACGAGTGAACTTATGTAGAGCCTTGGACGTCGTCAACTTATGCGGTAGAAAACTGGAGTCGTCGCTTCAGTTGGATTACAAACAATGCTCGAGAAAGAGCGGTATGTGTGTATGTATGCGGGCATATCTTTTTCAAATGACAACCCGCATGCGGATATTTTCTCATACGTAAACAAGACCTTGGGTAAGTGATTTTCAAGTACCGCTAATTATTTGAGCAATTCGTTCATTTTTGTTTTGCTTTAACTTTATTCAATAAAGGTAAAGCAGCCGTTCATTCCAACATTACTTTTAACTTCTTGATGCGCTAGTGGCTCCAATAACGACATTTTTACTGTAATAGCTTGTATTACCCTGTACCAGTTCATCTTGCTGCAAGCTGTACCATTTGAGTTACAATAATAAAAAATATCAACAGTATCAGTAAAAAAATCAAGCTGCTTTGATTTCGGTAAGCATGACGTGAACCCTTCCTTGACCGAAGTGTTTTTCTTGTTTTATTTTGGAATAGTACAAAGAAGTCAATGCACATGTGTTCTTTTTATTATCTAATGGGAGCACATGCAGTGCTTGCAAGCTTCTCAGATTGACAAGCGTCGAATGAAAATATTGAGGTTGAAAATTTGTCGCGATTCTTCTATTTTGGTTTTATTTTAACGCATCCGCTTCCACTACATTCCGGGAGTATCAAACTCCGTACCGGAGGTACACAGTACAAGTTTTTACACATTTAAGGGAGTAACATGGGTGTTGTAGCAACTTACACCCTCGGCTACACACTTTTATCACCCTTAAATCTAGTAATACACCCTCATAATTTTACCGAAAGGGGTGCTGTTTCGTGTTACACCCTCCATGTAGTGAAGGGTGTAGAAGAGGGTGCTAAATAGATAATACGAAAAGGGTTTGGAAAGCTTCTATACGGCTCTCTTTATAATGTACAGGTTAGATTTCTGCTTGAACAGCAACAATTGTTAGCAGTCTTATTTTTATGTCAGTTGTAATTTACGCAAATAGCTGATAATAAAGTGCCTCTTTTGCATACAAGTTTTATGTTTGCAAACAAAATTTTATATATGAGTTCATATTTAATTTTCTTACAAGTTACTCCGTACTCAGAAATTGAAAACCATGGAGAAATGCTCAATACTAGCATTTTTTACAAATATTTATTGCTGGAAGTGCACAGTAAGAAAATCAGTTAGCCTCGAGTTTATATCTGACAGCATAACATGAAATAAAATAAAGTAAATATTTTCACAAATATTCATGACGTGCTGCTAGAACCTGTCACATGACCATGTCAACCTAGGTAAAATATTCATTTGAGAATAAGATTACATGCACAATAACTCACACACATAAAGAGGCAGAACCCATAATAAACCAGTCCGAGACATCCCGTACAAAAATGGTCTATGGTCGTCTATGAAAAAGTAAATGGCATTCTATCACCTCCTATAGCCCTGTGTGGTCGGCCTTAGAAATCCATAAAAACGGCTACAGCCAGCTATAGAAAAGTCTAGGTCCCTGTGTCTAAAGTCAGGGAACCAATAAATTTTCTTTACCCGCCTATAGAAAATTCTACGGTCCTGAGTCTAAAAACTCAGGGCCACGCTTCAATAATAATAATAATAATAATAATAATAATAATAATAATAATAATAATAATAATAATAATAATAATATTAACAATCGTATTAATAATATTAATAATAATAATAATATCAATAATAAATAAGTTTGTGTTTATAACTGTCCAGGGACATCCAATTGGTCTTCTTGCTGGCGCAGTTCAATAGAAAGCACAAACAGACGCTTGCGCGCGCGCAGGCACATACATACACGCGCGCGCACGCACGTACACACGTATTCACACGCACAAACGCATGCCCGCGCGCAGACACACACGCATGCACAAGCACAGACGCACACACGCATGCACGCGGACGCATCCACGCGCGCTCGCACACAGACACGCAAACAAATACAACGGAGGAAACGTTGCTTGAGTTAGTTTCGGTTTCGGTTCACACAAAAAGAAAACCTAAAGTTTAAATAAAACCTAAGATTTACTCACTTTTTGTAATGTTGTACATTATTATTGTAGTGACATTCTTATTGTTACTAATATAATAATAATTTGCTCAGCATCGTTTAAAAAAAGAAAAAGAGACTCTTGAAGACCGCGCAAGACCATCGCTATTGCAATCAGCTTCCGTTGAGCTCGGTTGAATGGTCGTTGGAGTTCAGGAGGATTCGGAAACCTCCTTTCTTTTTACGTTTTAGCCGTTTTAGCGGATATTTTAGATATCTTCCTTACGAATACCGTGTTCAAGAATACCAAGCGATGACTGAGAGCTGGGAGACGCTGCGTCTTGCCAACGCCCGTAAGTTCAGGACGGCATGGACGACTCGTGCAAACGCCGGTAAGCAACTTTCTTTTGTTTCTGCGAAGTGGGCTGCTGTTTCAAACTTTGTCGTGTACCGTGTGCTTGCTAAGCTATGCTTCATTTTAACTATGCTTCTGCCCTGCGTTATTTCGTTATTCGAAAAGAGCGTATCTTCTTCGAAACCTGTGGCTCGCTCCCCAGTGTGAGGAAGATTGCCGTGCGGCGGAACTGTGGGCATGTTCTGGGCGCCGTCCTCCGACACTCCTCCGACGACGCTTTTGCGGAGCGTTCAAGTGCCCTCTGACGGCAGTTCAAGCATTCAGCCGCCGTCCCAAAGTGTTAATCACAGGTCGTGCTAGTTCTGACGTCTTGTCCCAACGGCCGCTCGCCACCGATTTGTTTCGTAAAGCGGGAGCGAGAAAAACGTTACAAGAGCGAGCAGAATGATTTTTTTGCCTAAGCTAATGCCTGTGCCGTAGAGACGCGCGGTCTCTTCGCGTTTGCCGAACCGGCACACTTTCTAAGTTTACGGTTGTGTGATGTAAAACAAAGAAGAGTTTAGATGTCACGTTTTTTAGTAGTGGCGAAAGCCCTTACAAAAAGCAGAGCAGCTAGAAAAACCAAGAACATAAAGAAAGGTAGAAAAAATGAACTTAAACGCCTGAATGAACTTAAACGACCTGAATATTCTATGGAGTTGAAAGACTACCACCGTACCAACTCACCCGGTTATTCTTTCTGTCAAAGAATAATAGCCAAAGTAAGAAATAAATAAATGCCAACTGTTTAGTGGTTATAAATTCGTAATTTGTGCAGTGCAGCCCTACCCTACTGTACTCTTTTTATGATATGAGGAAATGTGTAAATGTATAGGACAGTTCATAGCAACCATTTATGTCCAACCCATTTTAATTAATCGTTTCTCAAGAGCTCGAAGTTATACAAAAACATGTTCTTCATAAATTAAGCCGCACCACTGAATGTACAGTAGCATGTGACTTGTATGTTCTCAGCAAAAGAAACTTGTATGTATGTTCTCAGCAAAAGAAAAGGATGCATGCAAAATGCGCCAATCATTTTGTTTCCTCTCTGTTGGAACTTCTTTCAGGTACACACAAAAGGTGGGTGTCTATGTCTAAAAGAGTGGAATTGACTTTTCCTGTAGGGCTGGAAGGCCTGACTCAATTTGGCTAGCGGCTTGAAACCTATGGGAACCTGGGGAACTGCATCAGAATAGTGAGAATGACACCCACCTTGCACTTCCTCAACGATGGCACCGTGAGGAAGGGGGAGCTGCCCTAAAGTGAATGCGATGGCAGGTGGGTCGTTTCAGTGAACCCCTATACAGATGATACCAAGCAGAAAATTATTAAAAAATGTATTATTAAAAGCATGGAGTGTGAAGGGGACGGACAAGAAGGAGGAGATCAACACAGCGCTGTGTTGTGTTGGTATCCTCTGTTCCCATATTCTTCGTGATTTCTTTTTAATGATTGCCTACCAACTGGTTCAGTCATCAGCACTATAGTGCTGATGATTGAATCAGTTGGTAACCAATAGCATACTTTTATTGAATATAGTCAATACAAGTATGCTGCTATTTATTAGTATGCATTAACAATGTGCTTACAATATAATCCCACAGTCATGCATTAATGAACAAAAATAGAAACGAGGATGCAAGCTAGCTATACAGGCTAAACACGAATAATTTATTCAAGACGGGTTCTCAGGAAGATGACACAAACGCAGAGAAGTGTCAAACACAGCTGAGTTTTAATGGGCAAAAAAGAATAGGCGACCCAAAAGAGGAAACGTAGGGGAGGACATGAAGTCACTCTTTACAATTTCTCTTTTGCTTACCACCACTTTGCGAAGGGAATTCCTTCCTGGACCTTACAGCGTTATACTGTTCACAACTCCTAACATACCCAAAAACAGTAAACGCAAAAAAGCAACCTACTAGCATCTGGGTAAATCTGATTAACCGAACGACAGGAAATGCCCTTGAGCTTTCAACCTAGACATGTACACGTTACCCACAAACAAGTATCTAAATACAGACGTTCACTACCTGTTACTCGTTCAAAAAGTAAGCTAAATACGTTACTCGTTCACCGATTCTCAACACAGGAACGCGTTCAGCAGTTACCAGGTTCATCAAAGTAACTGAGTTACTTTACACGTATACCTTGACGACTCAAATACACACCTGTTTCTGTTTCATGGTTACATTGTTTTCTTCTTAGTAGTCGCTGCCCTTAAGCAGTAGCCTGTCGAAGTTTTCATCAGTTACGTTATCGCACGACGCTTGCGCTTGAAAATACATTGCCGGTGACGCTGAAGCGTCGTGTCTACTGACGCGCTCGAAGGAACGGCGCCAGTGTTGTACTTCAGGAAAAGCTGGTGAACCTTAGGCGAACTGCGCCTTCACTGAGGACAGCGGGTAATGGGTTATGTTGCCTTCCCGTGCTCTGCAACCTCCGGGTTTACATCTCGGTCCGTACACCGTTTGCACTAGAATGCGTTCAACGCAACGAACCTGATTGTGCTCGCTGGGTGAAGGACATTCCAGCTGTCAGAGTTCAGTACATGCAACGTTTATCGCTAGATACGGCAGTCGAACTGTTCGACTGACGTGTTCAGCAATATACGCTGCGGTATTGTCATACTGTTTATTTGTTTTTCGGCGTTTTCCATCTGCCTTTGTCGCAATAGACACATAGCTAAGGCTAGAATAAACACGAAGGTCCGCTCAAGCGGTGTTGTACACGTTACTCCTCAAAAGTAACGAGATACCGTTACTCGTCTACTGATGGTCTTAAAAGTAACTGAAATACCATTACTCGTTCACTATTTCTGAGAACGTAACTAAATACGTTACCTCGTTACCGAAAATAGTAACTAGGTACAAGTAACTCGTTACTTGTTAACGCGTTACGTACATGTCTAGCTTTCAACCTAGGAAATAAAAAATATCATGCACAACATCAAGATTTCAAAACACAGACGGACATCACACCTGTTTCTAATGAAAAATATAGGCCATGAAACTTCTTCCACTCGATGGCAAAACACAGGGAAGGCATTCAACAGATTTCTAGGTTTCATCATTGTTATTGATTCTTTACAGTATACACTTGCGGTCACTCTCGTTGGTCAAAACTATTTCAGTAGTGTTCCATAAGGCCACACAATTATTACACTAGATCACGTGTTTTGACACAGCTGAATACAGATCTTATTTTTCTGCAACATTTATACTAAGTTCAATCGGTCCTTTATGCAGGGTTTTGTCGCATGAAATGTTCTATGGGTCGAGCGACACTTTTAGCGGTCCTTGGGAAATGTCATGCTGTAGGTTTATGTAATATTGGCTTTTCTTTGTTACTTTGTGGTATATGGCAAGCTGTATTAAATTTATTGCAGGTCCCAGCTGCACCATGCGGTGCAGCTGGACCTGCAAAATTATTTCAGTAGTGTTCTATAAGGCCACACAATTATTACATTAGATTACGTGTTTTGACACAGCTGAATACAAATCCTTATTTTTCTGCAACATTTATACTAAATTCGATCGGTCCTTAATGCAGGGTTTTGTTGCCTGAAGTGTTCTATGAATCGAGCGAGACTTTCTAGTGGTCCTTGGGACATTTCATGCTGTAGGCTTATGTATTACTGGCTTTGTTACTTTGTGGTATATGGCAAGCTGTATTAAATTTATTCCAGGTCCCAGCTGCACCAAGCGGGTAGACTCACCGTCAAAGCCCGCAAGCCGCTCTCTTCAAGCCGCACAGAGTGTCCTATGAGGTGAACAGTCATTTCTGGCGGTCCTTGGTGCATGCCGTGCTGGGGGTTTATGTAAAACTGGCCTTGTACAGTTTGATCCAGTTTTACTTAACGAAAAAGTGGACCTCTATAGTTGGATGGTGCACGGCTGCATGCACATGCACCCGGAATTTATATATATTTTATATACATATATACAAAGCTTTCTAATTTAATTCAAACAAAATTTAAAAAAAACGGCGTGAGTGTTACTTGGATGCTGCCTTCACTGTGTGTTTGTGGGGCTCGGAGGACATTGCATAAGGGGAAAATCCTTCGCAGTATGTTATTCAAAACTAATTAACCAAAATTTTAATAATATGTTTAATAATGGTTTCATGGGATATGTTTCAATTCTAGTTTCAGAGGCAGTGAATATTAAAGACTAACCCAATTGACACAATTTGCGAATGGCAACAATTTCGAGATATTCAATGCTAAAAATCTGCCTTTTCGTCGCCCAATTTCAAAATCTTGCGCTCAGAAGGCCTCAGGATGTCGTGCGGACGTGGTTGCTTCGGACGCACCTTCACTATCCTGGAAGTATGACGCCGATGCTTCCACTAAGGACACACTGTCGAGATAATGACGATCGTACCCGGTACGACTATGTCACTCTTCTACCCACCATTAACGGCACGAATTCTTGAGCCCAAGCTGAGCGCGGTTTTTGCATCAGACATTAAAAACGCAAAAGTTGGACAATGAATACCTCGAAGCCGCTTGGCTTTTCGTGAATTGTTTAAATCGGGATAGCCTTTAATATTGACTGGCTTTTAACACTGCAGTTGCAACATGGTCCATAAAGCCATTAATTACAAAGCTAACAGATTTTGGTCAATTCGTCAACATACTGTGACAATTATTCCCTTTACTAATGTCCGCCGAGTCCCACGAACACGCAGTGAAGAAGACATCAACGTAACTCTCACGGCCTTTTTCTTTAAATTCTGTTAGCTTCCAAATAATGTGCTGTGTATACATGTAAAACGACTTGTAGGATGTAATCATGCGCATAATTATTACGAAGCTTTGCTTTTCACCCACTTAAATATTGAATTTTTATCGCAACCTTCCATACATAAGCAAACCATCCAGTTTGGTACTGAAAATGTATTCTATTCGGCAATAAAATCAACAGACTACTACTTGGTTCGCCTTTGGCTTTATACTTAAAATAATAGGCATGTGCGAATCCTAGATTTTGGGCTTAAAGTGAATAATGATTTGAGCTTGTTAACTTTTCAGTTGAATATCACATAAATTCTGCACCTCTCTCTATGCCGGCGAATTCTGGGTCCATTCACATCAAGTCATCCAGCAGCCGCAGATTACTTTTAGGGCCACCGAGATTGTTCTTCTTTTGACGCAGACAGCTCATTTTATATTTTGTCAGAACACTTTTGTCTGTCACGAATTCGAGGGGTGCAGCAAGGTGCAAACTGAACAATGTCTCATAGATAGCTGTAAAAATATATTATCACGAGCACCTTTTTATATGCAAACCCCCCCCCTCCTCCACCGTTGAAAACCACAACCGTCAACCTCGCCACGCTCGTCGCGCTGCGTGCCGGATTTTCGCTGCTCCGGTTGGTGTTCAGACGGGGGAGCTCATGTGGTCAGCCACTGGACATGAAATGTAGATTGTGAAAGTTAATTTTGACAGCTACATGCGAGACATTATGTTTGCTGTCTTCTGTAACCTTCATCTTTGGGTTTTTCAGTATAGAGGAGGAGGCAAAAAATTAACATTGGCCAAGGGACAAATATTAGCATGTACCGTTATGGTCAGTCGGCAGCCCTATACGGTTCATAACGCAAGGTGGCGAGGTGAGAAGGGTGCGTCCGTGGCAGACATAGATTGTAGCACCTGAGCTTCCCAACTTTTGTCGGCGTTTGCCCCTTTTTTTCTTTTAAAACTTGCCTCCCTTTGGCTATGTTCGCTGATACCGTTAAGAACCCATTATCGCACCCAATGAACGCTGGCGACCGATGACACCGCCTGACAAAGCGTGTCTGCCCAAACGTTCCTCCTGTTTGCCTTCTGACTCTTTTGGACACATTGTTTCTCATCTGTGCATCCTCTTACCCAAACAATAACCTTAAATGTGCACAGGAAGGCTGCTGTCTGCAGAAAGAAAACCGGCCGCTGTAAAAGCGAAATGTAAGAGCAAAGCAAAAAATCACTCTCATTGCGGAAACGAACCAGTGATGCGTCGGATTTTTGGCGTGGCTTCTATTTTTTTTACCTCCAAACCTGTCAGCTCATTTCCAACAATAAATGTAAGAAGATACACAAGTCTAGCAGCGTATCATAATACATCGCAAAAGTATTTCACTACAGAAACACATAGATTTCGCAAATGCATCTTGGTACAGAAATAGAGATACCCAAAAGTGTCGCTAAGATTATATGGCAATACTTTCATGTCGTGATGTTGCGCCGATTGTAATTCCTCAATCGTTTTACATTGCTGTAGACGCCGGTTATTTGTTTAAACATAAGCACTGTATGTCTGTGTGGAGGCTGATGCTCATGGCCTTAATTGCAGCGAATAATAGCAGTTGACGAGAGCAAACATGTTTTGGCCTTCTACATTATTGCATGTTGTGCTTTATCCCTTTACTTAACGCAGGGCGAGAACATCCCACCGACACCATGTGTCCTCTACGCCAAGCAGGAGCTGGACGATGCAGACTTTCTTCACCTTGGTGTGGATCGTGAGCGCTTGTTCTCAGTTTTTACTGCAGAAGAGGGGCTGTGCATGTTGTTGGCAGCATAGTGGCTGTTCAGCATCCAGTGCGAATGCAAGGCCTCCAACGCGCTGGTTGCTCTGGAGAGGCTTTTCTTTGACTTGTGGGACACAACTCCAATGACAGTCGTAATCAAATTTTTGAACAAAGTTTGCAGACAGGTATGTGGTCGAAGAGATGTTTTGTGAGCCGTTTTAAAAGTTTATAATGTACTTTTCTCGCCAGCATTATCAGGTTCATTTTTTTGCTTCCAGAATGAATGATAGGTTTTATGGAGGCATGTTTTTTTTTCTTTCTTTAAATGTTGGGCACCTTCTGTGATAACTTATGCTGACCTCCTGAAGGCGAGGTGCTTAGAATTTAGCTGTACGAGTTCCTCATCCATAGTCGTCTTCCAGAACTTTATAATTGTGATTGTACGTGAGCAAGAGGATAGCGTCTTCTACTGAAACATTTGCTTTTTTGCCGTAGAGTGCAAGTTCATTATGTGATATATTTCGTTACATGTTTGCAGATAGCATTCTTTATGTCATAAAATGGCATACATTGTATTTTTCATTTGTCTTTTAGGGTTCAATAAATGTTCAATTTAACACATTCTAATTGATGTCGTAATGAGCTTCACTTACTGAAATACTGCTGTGGTTCAGTCAAAGGCTAGACCACCCCCTCTACCCTGTTTCCAATTAGTGATCAGATCCACATAAGAAGACTAGTTATAAGGGAAGCGTGTTGCCTGCAATCCTCTGAAACAAACAAAACATGTCACTTGATCTCCAAACAGGAATGCTCCCCTTGCCTCGTTTGTGGGTGCCCATGATGCTTAGAATGATTCAGCCGTGCAGTATGAGGCTTGGGGCCACTGCTTGCTCACTTAGAGTTCGAGAAAGGGGGCGCCGTAGCACTTCCCAATTGCCCCCGGAGTTATGATCTGGCTTGCAAGGAGCTCTTTTGTATTACTTCATGAGTTGTGTTCAGTGTGACTCATTATTTCTTTATCACGTGGCTCGTATGTGGTGATGTGGCAATCCCTCTAAGTGAAAAAAGTGTAAATGTGTTCAGTAAACATGATAAGCTGTAAATCATATAATAATAATATAAGAATATGCAATACCGTATATGATTTTTGTACAATTTACAAGTTCTGATAATTGTATTGGACACAATCCTATATTATTTTCACTGGGGCCTATACTTCATTTCACCCTTCGTCCGAGTGCGGCGGACGCTACCAGCCAATCCAGCGTCGAGAGAGTGTCATGTGACCTTGAACTTCACTTAACCAAAACGTCGCGTGATACTCTCCCGGCGCCGGATTGGCTGGGGCGGCCCAGCATCCACTGGGCCACCCCAGCGGGCGCCCATTCCATGCCAAGCACCCTTTTCCAAGGGTGTTAGCAAGCACCCATTATGAAGGGTGCTTGCCTGAACACCATGAGGGTGTTAGCCCAGGACAAACTGATTTACACCCTTAAGTGTGTACAAACTTTTACTGTGTACTCAAGGCTTCTCTTTCCCATTAGTGCCAGCAAGCTTGTGTAAAGTGAAAAATATTGTAACTGAACATCGTTGCACGGACCCTTCAACTAAAGTTACTTTTTTTACTCCTGCATTACCGAGGGATCTTAATTGTAGGACCATGGATGACTGGAGTTGTGGTCGCAACCAGCGTCGTAAGACGTAGTACTCAAAAAGTCCAATAAATATTAAGCAACCTTGCAGCAGCTTCGCTTGTCATTAATATGTAAAGGTTTTTGGGGTTGAGTTCTCCACCTTGAGCTCCCAAAATTCTTGACAGTCTTCTGAGGAACACCAACATTTTGTGGCCGTCTGTGATAAATTGTATATGAAGTGTATAACTACAGCCACTTTCGGCCAGTCACTGGCCGAAAGTCAATGGCCAGTGGCTGGCCAAACGGGAATGGCCAGGAGCTGGTCAAAAGTGAATGGCCACTGGCTGGTCAAAAGTGACTGGCCAGAGTGGATGGCCAGTGACTGGCCAAAGGGAATGGCCAGTCACTGGCCAAAGGTGAATGGCCAGTCACTGGCCAAGCGTGAATGGCCAGTCACTGGCCTAAAGTGAATGGTCAGTGGCTGGCCAAAGGTGAATGGCCAGTCACTGGCCAAACGTGAATGGCCAGTCACTGGCCTAAAGTGAATGGCCAGCGACTGGCATAAAGTGAATGGCAATTCACCAGACGAGGACCAAAACACTGCTATTGCCGAGCACTTTGTCCAGGGATCGGCCGTCGAAAATCTGGTTGGCCATAGTACACTTGCCAGCGATGGCCC
>JAZHYW010016138.1:0-12861 GCA_037355805.1 Ixodes ricinus | reverse complement strand
AATTCATTGTTAGTGAAATATGACGAGTAATTTTCCATAATGCTTTTAGATCTGGATTTCCAAGCTTAGGTGCGAGCCTTTTTC
This sequence comes from Ixodes ricinus, assembly GCA_037355805.1. Classification (NCBI taxonomy): domain Eukaryota; kingdom Metazoa; phylum Arthropoda; class Arachnida; order Ixodida; family Ixodidae; genus Ixodes; species Ixodes ricinus. Next base: position 12,777 of record JAZHYW010016138.1, on the reverse strand, counting down.
TATCTTCCCAGTCCACTGGAATTCTTCCTGTCTTCAAAGATTCACTGAATATCACAAAAAGCATACCGCTCTACAGATTTGCTACATTTAAGCAAAGGTGACAGGACCCATACCATTAGGTCCAACGGCTATGTGGTAGCTTCAATTCCGCTTGGCAATTTTTCACAATACCCATCATGTCAATTGTAATTTTAGGGAATTCCCTTCTGCACTGTGAAGTGAGTGACTGGAGCTCGTTGAGGTGCGGAGCGACTTGGACTTGACTGTAGGAGGACAAACAATCAACCTTGGGTTCATAGGTCACCACAGCACCACTATCAGCAAGCAATGCTGTTATGGGGTGCCTTCCTTCCTGTATGCATTTTATGAAGTTAAAATTCCGTGCCAGGATTTAGTTTTTATAATTATTTTCATTAAAGCCTGATCGAGGCACTTCCTTGTTTAGTTTTATATCTATTTAAAGAGGATTAATAAGCATACTTTCAACTTCTGCTAATTTAGCACTGAACAAGTTTTAGAGAGCTTTCCTGTAGGCTCGTCTTTGGCTACCGCTTTGAATTTACGAATGTCTGCATCAAAGAGGGTATCCGCATTTGGTCGCGACGCATAGATACGTTTAGTGCAAGGGCGGACCAGCAGCATAATGTCAGCTAGAGTCACCAGACCTTCAAAAACCCAGTGTGTGCCTTGTTGTGTTCACGCTTCTGGCGTCACTTAGTTGGTTCTTGCACGCTCCAGACCGGCAAAATGATGCATCCTGGTTTGGTCAGGAGAGCGGTACGTGTATGCTCGGGACAGAGCCCACCCCTTCGTTCGGGAGCCCTGACGGTGACTCCGGAATTTAGTCAACCAAGAAAAAATAATCCTATTTTAGTATCAAGATTTCCCTGTGGAAATGAAGTGCCTGGAGAAATGACCTCACCTGTTAGTTTTTCTTGTAACCCATTACGCTATGCCCTCCATTTCCCGTTTAGTTCTATAATTACGTTTCATTCATAGTTTTTTACCTAAAGCAAATTTTCTGCCATGCTTCTGAAACATTTGGATCGTGCAGATGAATGATACACGTGTTCTATACGTTATGAAGTTCAATAATTTCGTCCTAAAGAAGCACGTGACGTAACACTTTCTCGTGACGTCATCGCTGTCACTACTAACAAAGCGCCAGGTTTACGTGCCATTATCTCGCACCGTCAAGGTATCACATCGTGTCGAAATGTCTGAGATCCAAGCAACGCCACCTAGACGAACGCCTCCGCATGGTCTTCTCTCCCTCTATGAAACGTCATCAGAGTCGGATCGCGCTAACTCGGCTTCTGGGTCAAGACGGCCTTCGACGCGCTGATTGGACACGGGCCCCAGCCGAACACTGACACAGCACTCGTGGCCAATCCACAGGCCTCGACTGATCTGACTGTGATGACGCGTGCGGAGGCCTTCTGTCTAGGTGGTGTTGGATAAAGTCACGTGACGTCATGACGTCAGATGACACTGGGGACGTCGTTAAGACTACATGTCACGGACACAAGCTTCCTGACGGCAGGCCAGATACTTACAGATTAGGGGTGGAAAAACTGCCATGTCTTACTTAACGGAGGTAGTGAATTTATCTTCCCCTACAAATAAGCTAACAGACAAAGTAGGCAAAGGATAGACGAACTATCTTACTCGTTACTTCTCCTTGCACCTTTTCACGCAGTGTGTTTTGTTTTTTGTGCATGCATGGCAATGCACTGGTAATGAACTACTAGGTACGATGGGAGTACGTTGGAGTGCATCAACATAAGCCTAGCATGAAATTAACAACCAGAGCACCAAAATTAAGCGCAAGTGTAATGATTACAAAACAAATGTCTGCGTTGCGGACGGTTGTTGATTATAAGGTCATTCCAGCAGAGTATGGAATGTGTATATGTAGTGACAGCGTCGAATAGCTATTAAGATCAAAGTTTCAATGTTTGGAGTTGCGCGGAGTGATTTGGGTAGGTAATGGTGCCGCCCTTTCATATCCCAGTAGCGAGATTACGTACACTTCATTTCTGTTCTGAATTAGCACTAATCGCCAGCCACTTCTTGTACTTACTGAAATAAACTATGAGTCATAATTTAAAAATATAACTCCGTTTCTCCAAGTGAGGTCCTTTCCCGTCGAGGCGCAACCTTTTTTAGGGCAACAAAAATAATTATTTATGTTTGGACAAGTGGGTCATACTCTATACCACAGAAGTGAGTAATAAAATTTAGTTTCTTAAGGTTTAAGTCATCTTCGTTTGCTGTCAACACCTGCAAAACCTCATCAAGGAATGGGAAACCTATACGATGCTGAACGATAATAACTCCTATCAAAACATTTTACTCCCATTTAAGATTATTTTCTTTTCGCAGATGTGCTTCGAGAGGCAAAGTGCATTCCCCGATGCTTAGATCCTTTTAAGAATAACGTTATCTTCAATACTCGCCTCCAGCCGAAAATGAATCAATAAAGAGCTCCTTGACAACAGCATTGAAGGTGATTTCAATCGTATTTGACTAAACCTGTAAGGATGTTTTTAACAAAAAAAAAAGCCTTCTACAATATTCAGTTTCACAAAACAAAAGTTCGAAATGTCAGGAAAGGAGAAATGGGTTAAAAGCTCAATTTGATTTTTTTACTTTTTTCATATTTAGATGCCCTTACGGGGCTATTACTTTTAACTTTTTTGATACTATAATTTTACAGTGCAGATCAACTCCGGATCATTTTAGAACACAGCTCTTAGGCGTCCGTTTCCGGGTTGAGCGTCGTCGACGGCAGGTCGCCTGTCGGCGTTGACGTTGGCCGTAACCGCACCTATTGGAAAAAACCAGCAAAAAAGAAAATCTAACTGGTCAAGCTGTTAACTTAAGCTGAGTAAAACTGGTCAATGTGGTAGTCAAACTAGTTTAAGTTGCAATAAAGCTGGTTTAAACTGGTCAAGCTGGAATTTTGAGCGGGTCTATCTGGTTTAAGTAACAGCCAGCAAGGGTCTAACTAGAATCTGGTTTTAGATTCAATCTGGTATGGTTGGGAGCCAGTCTGGGCAATTGCTAACCGGTTAAACTGGTCTCCATGGAGCCAATGTGATCAAGCTGGGAAACAAGCTGGTCAAGCTGGGCTGACTAGCTGGTGTAGTTCCTGGTCAAACGCCTACTTGTGCTATTCAAGTGTGTCGCTGGCTTAGAGCGACCGCCATGCCAAGGTCGGCTTGGGCTGGGACGAGCCACGTCCTGTTCTTTGTCCTCTCATTTTTGGTACACGACCGGGTGCTTCGGAGGCGATGCTGCGAGCTGCCTTTGTGTGAGAGAAACAAGATAGGGATGGGTAGCAGCGGAAGGTTTGAGAAACGATTTGGCTAGTTTGGGCAAATTTTCGAAAAGACGGCACTGTCTGCGCGTTATTGTGCAGGACTACTTGAACGGCTGTGCAAACGACGGGGCGTTGAGCACTAGAAGAAAGGCAGGACGCCCCGAATAAGGCGATCGCTTCGTGCCACCTTCGAACGACAATTGTGCTCGTGGATGAAAGGGTAGTGCCGGGAGGTATCGCCAATGCCATCCAAGCCCCTATTGAAACATTTTGCAAACTGGGTCGGTTCCAACGAGAATATTGTCACCTGAGTGCATACTGCTTAAACTAAACAAGCTGAAACTGTGCATACTGATGTTACTGTGAAACTGTGTATACCGGTTTTGCAGTGAAAAAATTTGTAGCTGGTAATACTGTGCAACTGTGTATACCAGCAATACTTGGTCCACGTTATGCAGTTAAACAAGTTTAACTAGCCATAATGACAACACCGCTCTTAAGCTGGTAAAATTCACTTTATTTCCTACAAAAAATACACCTACTACTGAGACCGCAAATGTGAACAAAGCACTTCCTTAAAATCAAAAAAGATATAAAAAACTTGTCATGATATTTTCATGTCTCCCAGCCGGTTGGGGTTCCGGTGGTGGGGCTCGGTGGTGGCTAGCATTGTGCACCAGAGACGTCTGAAATAAGAATAGGCATCAGTTAGTGCGAGACCATGCCAGACTTATTTTGCACATCGTCTATTTTAAGATGCTATGTAACAAAATGCAACGAATAAAAATATGTATTGTCATAAACAGAATGAGAGGGAATATGGAAGCGTGTTCCAATCATTTATGTGGTGCCATGATCTCGCTTGGAGATTCAGTATATTCTACACCACATGTAAGCAATTCTGGGTGAGCGATTGCAAACAAGCGACGACGATCCGCTTCGCACAGTCGCTCGAAGTCACTCGCTTGCGACGAGGCAAACCACATAAGAAAGTGACGACAGGAGCAGAAAAAGCGGCCAAGACGAGGATCGATGATTTCCTAGAAATCCAAAAACCAAGGGACGCGACGAGCAACCGTGGGAAATCTCCGTCGCTTGTCGCTGACTTACACCTACTCTCTCACCGTCGCTCGCTTAGTCTACCGCTTACATTCGGTTTCAGCCAGCACTTTGCAAATCCAGCGCCTACGAAGTGAGACGATCCTGCTATTGTTACCGCCTTCTTGTCTCCCCAGTCTGTCGTCCGCTATGCAACTGTGGTAGAAGGATCTCCTGAAGCGGCATGTACACCGGCGGTTCTATTATTGCTGCAGCTGTTCCAAATCGGGTTGCTGCAGAGGATTTCAGTTTATCATGCACCTGAATATGAAAGAATGAATCCAAATGGTTGAGCCTGCTTACCAGGCATCGCTGCGCGGACACAGAGAGACAGCCATTGCCCGCGCTGGAATGAGGACGAAGCGAATTCCGACACGCCGTTCTGCCAAGGATGCAGCCATTTCGCTCGCGAGGGAGCGGAACGCGTAGGCCGGAGGAGGTGTCATCAGGCGAGGGACTACGTCCTCTTGCAGTTGCCTACGGCAAAGTCCTTCTGTTAGGCGGCGATCAGAACTGCTCCTCAGTAGAGGGAATAGGCGTCGCAAGGGCGTAACTGGAGGCTGCAGGATGAACGTACTGTGGTCCTCGTGACGAACGTCCGACGATATGAGCGGCACCTCACAAAGGGTGCTGCCGCTGTAGGACACGTCGAGAGGAGCTCCGGAACGCACACCGAAATCGCCGCGATCTGCAGCTGAGCCCCCGCTATCTCAGCCGTACAGTACGCCGCCGCCGCAGCTCAGCTTTAGCGCACCGAGGCCGAGTGCCACGGAGCAGCGTAAGCTCGCACCGACCTCCTCGCCGAATTCCAGCGACTGCTTTGCGATGACGTCGAAGGTGCGCCAAACAACAGATACGAAGCATCGCTTCGTTACCAACGACGATTCGACTCCTGTGCATCGACCCCCGCACCGAGTCTCCACAAAAAAAAAAAAAGAGGCTGATTCGCGGAAAAAAGTGCAAAAAATGCTCAACAACCACATCATCCAGTCGCCAGAGCGGCCCGTGGGCCTCTCCATTCGTACTAGTGAAAGCGGAAGGATGGAACACTTCGGTTCTGCGTAAGATTAGCAGGGGCTCAAACGCGGTGACGAAGAAGGACGTGTATGCCGCTCCCCGCAACGACGAGCACACTGGGCTGTATCTGCGCCACCCCCGATGTTTCTCGTCGATGGACGTTGGAAGAGTGGCTACTGGAAGAGTCGATGTCGACTGAACTTGGGACCGAGAGATGACTACCTTCGTAACGCCCGATGGACTGTTTTAGGTTCAAGGTGATGCCCTTCGGACTGTGCACGGTGCCGAGCAACTTTCCAGCCTGTCATGGATTCTCGTGCGGACAGGCCTCAAATGGCTGGGATTGTCTCTTTTACCTCGACGACGTCGCGGTATTCTCGACTAACTTCGACGAGCACTCACGACGCCTTCGGAGCGGTTCTTGAGGCCGCAGCCTCTCTTCCAGCGCCTTACGCCGTTCAGCTTGTAATGATCGGTTTTATCTTCGCCCGCGCTATTTGAGGCCTATAGAAAAGCGGACCGGATAGAAGGGGGCCGAAATCTTTTTCAAGAAACACACAATCTTCTCTACAATTCTGTCTAACAATTTGATATGAAGGTATACTTGGACGCTGGCATTATTCGTTTAGGAATCAAGTGAAACTTTGTATCGGATCATTATACGTCTACGTCCACTCCCACTCGATGATTATCATGTTTTCGACTCCGCACACAGGGTGGTTTTCAGCGGTGGGTTTTTAGTCTGACTGCCCGCCAGAGCGCGAGCCAGAACGCACTACGGCTGCAGGCCGTCGCGCTCTTCCCTTCTTCTCCATATCAATAAACAATCAAATATACCCGGGCGGAGCCGTCAATCGTGCTGGTGTCGGGAACCAGTAAGTCTGACCCTTGAAATGCAAGCGTGACGCAAAACCCAGAGGCGTCTCGTGCGCCCACTTACGTTCTTCCCCGGATTCCTAAACGAATAATGCCGGCGTCCAAGTATACCTTCATATCAAATTGTTAGACAGAATTGCAGAGAAGATTGTGTGTCTCTTGAAAAAGATTTCGGCCCCCTTCCATCCAGTCCGCTTTTCTATAGGCCTCAAATAGCGCGGGCGAATCTTCCCTTTGTCGCATTTCCACTTCTCTGCTTCCGCAAATTAAGAATGTGGTAGGTTGGTCCAGTGGCTTAGAGCTCACTTTTTGAAAGGAACCTACAATAAAAACGGACCAGTACAAGCTGAACTATGCAAGACGCTTGAAGAGAGCCCGTCGTAACGAAAATGAACTGTTCTAATATGGTAAGTCGGGTCAGTCGGTTCATAATTTTTCATCCCCTTTTGAAAGGCTCCAGAAAAACAAGAAACCAGGACAAGCTGAGTGACGCAAGGCGCCTCGTATCGTTCAGGTTGTCCTGGTTTTTTATGTCCTTTCGGCGCTTCTCAAAACGCACAGTGTTCGGTTTCTAAACGCTGTTTTTATTTTCGCATGGAAATAAGACAAAAATAATACTTTTTTACACCAGTGCAATGCCATAGAGACTTCTATTTCCAGCAAGCTGGTTGCCGCCATGCTTCCATGTCATCCTCCAGGCCGCGAATGTTTGTGCACAGTGATTGAACTATTTACATCTAAATTGACATGCACTATAAATCTGGTACTCTCTCTTAGAAGCAGCATGTTAGTGCACATGAATTCCCCAGCGTCTTGCCTTCTAATCGCGTGGAAGGAAAATGGAAATATCCCGGGCATGATTTGTGCAGAAGGCTAGATTCAATGGTCGCCTAATATTTTCTACAAACTCCCTGACAGATTCACTACCATATACCCTGGTGTCCTTTCTCCAAGAAGCGAGGTTTTGGTGGAATTTCGTTGCTCGGCCGCTACTCTTTGTAGTGGCGCGAAAAAAAAAAGAAAAAAGAGAGAGACAGAGAGAGGGAAGCAACGGTTTTCGCAAGCTGATCATTTTCTTTTTTTTTTTTGCGATTGCGATATTTTGTTGTGTTTAGGTGTGGTTTTGTGGTGTAAACAATTTTACGCACTTCCCACAAATATTTCATCGTCAACGACAGTTGTAAAGTATTACGCACTGCCTCGGGTGCTTTGACCTTACGCACTAGAGCGTCACAGGAGCGAGTATTTCCGCAAAATAAATACGAGGACCTATTTCTCCCTTTGAATCGATCACTTCTGTGGCATCACGACGAACATACTTTCACCATGAAATCATAACAAATAATGATTGATGATGAAATTGATTGGGTCCCAACAGTAGAGCCACATTATTTAGGTTGCAAATAAACTGGGCGTCGTTCATGCAATGTGTTTACTTCCACGTTCGAATGTGTTGAGAATGAGTAGCCAAAAAGCCCAGTCTGCAGGCTGCTTCCTGGAGTGGCCTAATATCTCCCCAACTCGGGAAAATGGGGGAGGGGGGGGAGAAAGGGGTGGTTGTTGTGGGAAGGTGATAATATCTATTCTCACTCAGGAGAGTCGCCGGTCATTAAAAAGTCGACTCGCTCATAACGGGAAAGCCTGTGGGGCCACATCTATAGTAACTATGAGTAAAATGTGGTATACAGCTAGGTTACTAAGAAGTTGTGATAGTGCAAACGAGAGGGCGTTGTGGAGGCGGGTGAAGCAAAGACCTATCTTACGACTGTGCCGTCTTCATTAGAAGCCAGAATTTCGGTTTGCTCCTTCCACCCTCCTGACGCCGATCTTTCCAATATTGGATAAATCCGGTACAGCGTTGATCGCGCAAGCCCGCGCCAATATTTAAAGGTTTCTATCAAGTTATAAAACAGTCATCGAGCAGAGGTAAGGACGAATAAATACGCAAAATAGTGCAAAATGGGATGAACAACCTATGAGAGGAGATATGTGTTTCAAACAGTAATGAAGACATTAGGGAAAGCCACTTGATTTATAAGTTACAGAAATAAATGTATTATCGACGACCTGAACCCTTTATTGCGCAAGCCAATCCTTGTGCAGACACGGTAATGGTTCCAGCAGCCGCGCGATGCCAGAGAGCGGCTGCTGGAACAACCCCAGCATACCACGACTCCTCGATCTCCAGCGACCGAGCGGCCTCGGGCCTGCAGAAAAAGCGTTCGGTCGCGCTGGCTTCCTCAGTCTCGCGGATTGAGCGTGCCCGCGTCAACGAGGGAAGACACCTGGACGTCTCAAGGTCGTTGTGGCGCTCGCAGCTAGCCGCTCATTTCGCGCTTTTTGAGGATTATCCCTACAGGAAAAGCCGACACAAAAGAAGCCCCTGCCGTCACGTGACTTTTGGGAGAGGATGAAAAGTGGAGGAGCGCGAGGGGCATTTTCCTACCTTGCGGAATATGGTTTCGTTGGTCGGTCTTTAAGCAATAGCTGCCTCTCGAAGTTTTCATCAGTTACGTTTCCCCACTTCCTTGAAAATACATCTCCGGCGACGCTGAAGAATCGTTCTATACCGACGCGCTCGAAGGAACGGCAGTGTTGTGCTTTAGGAAGAACTGGTGAATCTTCGGGAACTGCGCCTTCATTGAGGACAGCGGGCTCTGTGCCTTACCGTGTTCGCAACCTCCGGGCTTACATTCGGTCCGTACCCGGTTCTAGAAGGTTCAACCAACGAACCTTATTCTGTTCGCTGGGTGAAGGACATTCCCAGCTGTAGAGTTCAGTACAGCAACGTTTATCTCTGGACATGTCAGTCGAACTGTTCGACTGACGTGTTCAGCGATATACATTGCTGTACTGTCATACTGTTTAGTTGTTTTTCGGGTTGCCCACCCACCGTTCTCGCAATAGACGCATACTCAGGTTCGAATAAAAACAAGGCTGTTTAAACGTTGTTGTACACGTTACTCCTCAAAAGTAACGAGATACCGTTACTCGTTACTTGGCTTTAAAAGTAACTAAATACGTTACTCGTTCCTTTTTTAGAAAAGTAGCTAAATACGTTACTCGTTACCGAAAATAGTAACTAGGTAGAAGTAACTCGTTACATGTAACGCGTTACGTACATGTCTGGCCTCGACCATGTCTAAAAGCAGTTCTTTTTTGCGTTGCAATTAGGACAAGACCGTCAAACAAGGAGGAAAAACAAGTTAGAGAACCTAACCATCGACACGGCGCTCACATGATGAGACGGTGTTCTCAAGATGTTTTAAGCTTAACTACCGTCACGCTGAAAGCGTCATGTGAGTGCCATCTCACAGAGACCGTCACGTAACCATTGTCACGTTGAAAGTATTCCCTGAGCGCCGTCTTGCTGATACCGTCATGTAACCGTCGTCGTGCTGAAAACCTCGTGTTAGCGCCGTCTTTCTCATACCTTCCCCTAACCATTTTTACACTGAAAACATCAAGTAAACGCTGTCTCGTGGATGTCTTCACGTAACCATCGTCACGCTTAAAGCGTCAGGTTACCACCGTCTCGATGATGCCGTCTCGTAATCATCGCCAAGCTAAAAGCATCACGTTGGCGCCGTCTCGCCAATGCCGTCACGTAATCATCGTCACGTTTAAAATGTCATTTGACCACCGTTTCGCTGATACGGTCAAGTTACCATCGTCACGCTGGAGACGTCACGTGACCAACGTCTCGATGATACCTTCATGTACCCTCCGTCACACTGAAGACAAAATGATACCACGGACTAGCTGATAACCTGAAGTAATCGTCGTAACGCTGAGAACATTATGAGCGCTGTCTCGCTGATACCGCCACCCTTACGCTTTGAGCCTGGCCATGACCATGGCCAGGCTCAAACGTCACTGACCACCATTTCGATGATACCGTTACGTAACCATCGTCACGCTGATAACATCAGGCGACCACCTTCTCATTATTACCGTCATGTACCCATCGTCCCGCGGAAAATAACGCATGACTTTTGTTGATACCGTCATGTAACCATCGTCACGTCGAAAACGCTAACTGATCACCGTCTCGCATAATACCATCCAGTGACCATCGTCACGCAGAAAACATCACGTAACCACCGTTTCACTGATACCGCCACGTAACCGTAGCCACGCTGACAACGTCACTTCACGAAGTCTGGCTGATACCTTAACGTAACCGTCGTCACGCTAAAAACATCAAGTCACCACCAACTCGCTCATCACGTCTCAAATCCATTAACATGCTGAAAATGTCGCGTGAGCACTGTCTTGCTAATACCGTCAAGCAACCATCGTCACGCTGAAAACACTATGTGAGCGCTTAATCGCAGCACAACCGCTTGCCAGTGTGCATTGCGAAAAAGCGATTTGGAATTAGTTCATTGCATTTTTAATAGGTTCTGGGGGAAATAACCTCCTCCCATTCAAATTTTTAAACCCGTGAAAAACATTTGCACATAATTAAAACATTTTTTCAGCATAGTCCAAAGTAAGACGCCCATGACATATGCACATGTCAACAACTAGATTTATTTGTCGCCCTGATTTCAGCATTAACCTGAATTGTAACAAAGACGGACAGACAATTTGGTTACAATTGAGGTTACTGCTGAATTATTATGTGACCAAGGTAGCCTGCAGTGTTTATTCTTGACTCAGGTATTCATGCACAATATGAAAGGTAAGGATATATTAATGAACGCCAAAGAAATAGTTGGGATCTGTTTATTTATCTTTTTCAGGTTACAATATGAGTAGGTTACTTTGTATACTCCTCATAGAAAGAAGGTACATTTCATGCAGGTCATTTTCTACATTTATTATACAGTAAAATCGGACTTAAAGGGGTTATGACGCGCCAAAAATAAAATATGAGATAACAATACTGCTAGGACCTATTGTATGTTCCTATAAACCTGCTAAATTTGTTTTGAAAATGGCGCGATAGTTTCGTGGATAAATCTATTTATATGCGGGTCCCTCGGAGAGGCGGATTCGGGCGGAGCGGGCGGCTGGTGACGTGGCCAGCCTCCCGCGGGGCGTCCCTTGCACGCGCTTACAGACTTGGTTCTCTTGGCGTCTCGAGGTTCAGCTTCCTCGTTAACCTTTCGCGTTTCGAGCACGCGGTCCGTGACGATTACGTCTACGGCATTGCTCGCCTTGTCAAAGTGTTCGACATTGCTCGCAGCAGCGATGAGAAGGATTCATATCAAGGGATGTTGGAAGCTGTTCATTTTGACTGCGACCCGCTGGCGACCAGCTCCAGCGACAGCGAGCTACGGATGAACTCGCCGTGGTCACCGTCGTCCGGGAATATCTCGCAGGCGCATGCATGGGTGGAAGGTCAGCGGGCCGAGGGTGGAAGCGAGGATAGCGTTCGGGTTACGGAGTTACGTCGTGAGCGGTTTTGATGGTACCGCGGCGAGGAGAGCTTGGGTGATCATGGGGCGCCTAGAAAGATACAGCGTTCATGATCACGTGGTTCACGGACACCATGGTGTGACTCACTTGGGCATTGTTGCCTGGTCGCCAGATGAAAATGTTAAAAATTCGTAAATTGATTATTGCAATCACCAGGGCTCTGAAAATCTCGTCCTATGAATATTCCATTTCAAGAATTTTTATTTTTTTCGTGTCCTAACCTCTTTAATTTTCAAGACGTTGAGCTCAGCACTTCTGAATTGCGATTTTATTAACTAGGAACATTTCCTTCTTTGTTTTTTATCGAGAAACAGTGCAAACTTAAAAGGATTTGTACTGACTTTATGTTAGGCACAACACGCACGGTCGTTCCGAAGTAAATGAAATAAGTTAGTCATTTGAACTGAAAGCCTTACAAATCCGAAACCTTCTTTGGTTCGCCGGTCCAAGCTCTAATACCTGTCTCAGAGCGGCTAATGAGCAACGCGAAATTCGAAAGTTATATGCGTCATCTGTTTTTTTCAACTACTTTTAGTGTGCTTTAAACTGTCTTCTATATTCTTTGTCTAAAATAACAATACTAAGGCATGTATTTACCTTGTTATTTCAAACACTAGCTTTGTATGATCTGGACTGCAAGTATATTGAGATAGAATTGTATTAAGGCAATTAAATGCACATGGCGCAATTAAGTGAGCTGGACAAGAATGACGATACTAATCCCTGGAGAAAGGGAAAAAGGGGGCAAAGGACAAACACAAATCTCCAAACATGATTCAGATTTGAAATTTTGAACCCCAAACTTTACTTGATATAGAGAAGACCTAGAGATCCTGGCGTGGTTCTACACACACAAAATAAAAGAAAACTAGTCTCAGAAAAAAAATTACTTTTCTTCGCAAATATGTTTTCGCAATGTTGCGAAAACATTTGCAGAATTATTTTACGTGCAATGACTGAAAACAGTTACAACCTGGGAGAAGGCACAGGTTCAATTCGCATTTCGCACAGCAGGGATACTTGTAATTGCATTT
>JAZHYW010016137.1:0-11462 GCA_037355805.1 Ixodes ricinus | reverse complement strand
GATGGCGCGATAATGGGCTTGCTTTAGAGGAGGAGTGTTTTTCAGTCACCCCTGTGGCGTCATGCGTTTAGATGTTGCTGTGCTTGTTCGGCATGGCTAAACAGGGGTTCTTGGTTGCTGCGTTGGAAAAACCGGTCTTCACTGTAACGTGAGTGCCGGTTTGTTTTGTCGACTCCCTGCCTAGTCTCCTGCGCAGTCTCTCGGTGATCTTGCGCCATATTCTTGTATACCCTCGTGCGTAGGGTTGCCTCGCGGCGGAGTGAACTAGTGAAAACGCGAGGCAATACGGCAACCAGATGAGACAGCAGCATCCGTGAGGTTGCCAGTGATATTATCCAATGTTAGAAATCTGGACATAACGCGGAACTGATGCAAGCGTGCGGTACTCCGCATACGACGCGGCACCTGAGTCAGGTATCGCAATCCGAAACCTTGGTAGTCGTCCGAGTAGAGCAGAGAAATGTTCTCTCGGGAGCCGTCGGTCGGTGCGTGCGTGACCACAACCTCTTCGTGACTGTAAATAAGCAACTATTCTTCTCTTTTTAACCGAACAACCCACAGTGAAACTTAATTCTAGCACTAGTTTAGAAGTTAAGGGCCGAAATACCCAGCAGGCTGGCCAAAAATATCAAGTTTGGTTATAGCTTGGGCTTTCAAAGTCCTAAACTTCAATGCAACGATCTGCATTTTAATTCGAAAGACCACTACTTATTGTTGTCCCCTCTAGTCAGATGCAACCAGATATCAAAATCTTCAGTTCTCGCATAGACAGCGTGCAGTAAAACACTTTGAATAAGGCTTTTATAGTACTTTTATTTGTTATACAAATTTGGTCCTAACAAGCATGCAGATGGTTTCGATCTAGGAATTCTTTAATTCTGCATATATATATATGTTATATTATCTTAGTCAGTAACCTTCAAGTTCCTTTTATCCCTATATGAATTCCGAGAATGCTCGAAAATTATTCCGACAGCACGTATTCTGACAACACGTGTTCCTTCGCGACATTCTGAAAACATTTTATAAGTCCAGCTTGCTTTTCTTTTTCGAATCAATACGATATTGTTTCCTTGGATGGCACGTTGTGACGGTATTTTACAAAATGTCGAAGGAAAAACAAAAGATTTTCTAAGGGATTTATGCGGTTTACTTGATAGTCCCTAGAACCTTCTTACCACATGATGATTGAGCAAGTTCAATGAACACTCGATCCGTTTTCCGGGAACTCTTCATCGTTGCCATCAACCCTAACTTTCTCGAAGACACAGAGAGACTTTCTCGAAGTCGAGAGATAGCTCCTTGGTTCATGCAGCAGCGTACGCCACTTGGATCTGGCAGGTCGTAAAATAAATTACCTTGAAGACTCTCGTTGCTTTACCTCTTCTTAGACCAGTTTTTAGTGCTCGCGTGACGCTTTCAAAAAACCACTTTTGTTTCTTTTGTTTCAATATACCTATTCGCACACTCCGCACACAAAAAATGGAACACAGCAGCAAGGGGGACACCTCGTAAGTACGTCGTGCCTCCTTCGGACAATGTCGGCACCAAGACTAATTGGCGAGGTCATTCTCAGGCCGGCAGTTGTGTCACGCCATTTTCTGTATTTTCTTTTTTTATACTGCGCTTAACACAGACGGACACAGTCCCCGAGTTACTAACCCGCATCCCTTGTACACACGAACACAGAGGTGCAACCAAACGAGGAGCTCCGAACAAGCAGCAAACCGCGCTTAGCTGAAGTCACCTTCCGCTTTGTGCCTTTTCTTTTCGGACAGGCCGATCGCAACCTCGGTGTCCCACCAGAGACAGTGGCGATCTTAGCACTAGTCTCCTTTTATTGTGTTGACTTCCGATGCCACTTTGGAATGATGTGTTTTAACTTGGTCCGAGTGATGCAAAGTCAAGTTTCTTCTTGCTAATATTGCAATAAACGTAATTCCAGAAGATCTCTTAAAACGTTTCCTTTTTAGATCGTCTTTGTTTAGTGACTGAAAGCAACTGATCCTAGAGTGGCTACAGAGTATTTTGTTGTTAATAATGATAATCGAAAAAAAAAAGTTTGACGTTTTTAAGGCTAGCAGTCTGTAGGCAGACAACAAATTTTAGAGCAGAAGAGGCTTGAGCAAACCAAATTGGAATTAAAAGTAGGAGGTGTATAAAAAATACATACTTGACCGTAACGCCAGTGTGCAGGTGGGCTTGGTTAATAACTAACATTTCTAACCCATTTCCACCCATTTCTAACTAGCCGCCAAAGTGTATTTAATGAACTAGATATAAAAATAAAATGCTTAACCCAAAAAGTTTATTTCTAAGGATCAAAGAAATAAAGTTTTCGTAGAATAAACACTGAGGATTGGAAGTTTGCTAAGTACAAAATTGTTTAGCGGGTCAATCCTAAATATAAACAATATGCCCGCCATCATCCTATGAATACTTTCGGTGTTAAATAGTTATACTCCTCATGTAACAGCCTGTTCAAATGCCCTTAGTTGGGCAATCACTTCTGAATGGGACCACGTGACGAGCGTACGTGCAAAGGCTATGTTTTTTTATGTCAATGGTAATTGCGAAGCGATCCATAATTGTCAAACCCACTTAGGATGCAAAATTTCCGAAAAAATTTCTTATCTACTAGATATTTATTTTTAACTCGGCCTCTACTTAGAAAAAATCGTTGTTTATTTGTTTAATTAATATGCATATTGTAATATGTGAATGATAACTATTATAAAAATGGGTGTGTTAATTTTGACTTTATTTCCGTTAAAACTTAGGTAGCCGCTCAGGAATCGCACGGCACATTTGTATTCAGCGTATTCAGATTTATCTGTTTACGTGAGGTGCATGGTCAGAAATTTGCAAAAAGGCCCTTCTAGTTTACTTGACCCTCTCTTCCACGCGGCGCTGTCGCCTTTAACTTTTCCTCCGTGTGCGAATTCCCGCCAAAGTGGAGACAGTGCCGTGTAAAAACAAACACAAAAAACAACAGTAACCTCAAAAAATAAAAATAAGCAGGAGATTGCGGAGTGTCTTGTGGTTGCAACATACTGGTAACTTTATTATTCTCCTTTTAGCATTTCTTGGCGATAATGCGATCAAAGAAAGAACACCGAACTTCTTAAGAGCCCGGAAATCGTCGCACCCATTTCAATAGTTGTTATTGTCAATTTGAATTGGGACTTAGTCAGGAGACTTCAAATATAACTGTGTTGTGAGTGAGTAGAGGGCGCATAACGTATACGATTATTAGTTGTGGATTCCTGAAAGGACGTATCTAACAATGTGTTGTCAGCTTATGTTCTTTAGGCACATAATATTTTACACGTTGGATTGATCATCCACTTTCCGCCTGGTGCAATGTTGTCTCCAGTGAAAAGAGCAGATGAACCTTAGAAGGAAAATTAAACGGTTAAAGGGGGCGCTTAGAAAGGCTAAAGAGGACTACAAACTTGAAGGGAAAAGGTGCTGCGTGTTTTGCATCGGTGACGAAAAGGGCGACTGACAAGAAGCAGCGCGTTATTGCTATGGCTCAGCGGCACGTTCAGATACGTTTTGAACAGGAACACTCTCGATTACAGCCCTGGATTGGCTGGCATTTTCTGGCAAGAGTACTCAATGAACAAAATAAGATTCTGGGTCTACCGGCATTCGAACTCCATTCCTCTGCGTGAGCCGCATGTGTTGTAAACTCTGCCACGCATGCGGCGATAATGCCCATACTTTGTTTCACTTTTAAGTCCAGACGCGGTCGACGCTACGAGCTGAAGGAACCAACAAGACAGCATCAAAAGCGCACCATCATTGTGTTCGTCAAGTTTCTATACGTGTCATATCATCGATGACGCAATCAAAGACAAAAACGGTCCAGAGACTTGAGCTTTTTTACGGCCGCTTGATTGGCCCTATTACAGCTCGCAGCGTCGCCTGCGCCTGAAGTTAAGCTGAAACGAAGTTAAGGAGAGCATCGCCTATGCGGTGGCATTTACACCACGTCCAGTATGTACCGTATTGTTATATTTATTTCAATTTATATCATGTATGCAGGATGCTTATTTTAGGCTTTTCATATCGTTTTTAAAAATTCGTTAATCGCCATTACTCTTGCAGTATAATAACTTGAGTTATACTGGGAGGGGAACAATAAGAGAGTGATAATCGCCACGATAAGTCTCAATAATGAACAAATTTTTTTAATAATTTTGTTAGTGTAAAACAGGCATATGGTTCAAATTAGAATCTTGCTGATCGTCATCGATCGACAATTCGATCACTAAAAAATCAGAAAACAAATTGCAGCGTACATGGGAAACGCGGTGGTGCGCTAAAGATACCAACCCGTGCTACAGGTACGCAAGTCTGACGATGCAAAAAGGCTAATTATAATTTCATCATCCGTGTCCATCATGCTAAAATCATCAACAAAAAAAACGCAGAACTAGTAGCATCATGTAAAAGTGGCGATGTTTCGGCCGTTTTTACGCATTCGTTCATATTTTGAAACTTAAGCACACGCTTCCTCGCCAGAAATTTTTTTTGAGGTGGGCCGGGAACTCTTATCTGGTGACGATACACAAAAATCTAGGGCCCTCAAGCAGAGGTGGCCAAATTTACTAATTAACGTGATCAATTGCATTACTAAATAATCTTCAAAAACGGAATGGAATGCAATTAAATTATTTTATAAATTGCTACTACACGAAATTAATGAACTCCAATTACAAATTACCGGCAATAAACTAATGGAATTACGTCGATCGATCAACTACTTACGCGAAATAAGTGACCATAAAGTAATTCACTGTACTTTTTCTTTGCATCTTCAGTCTAAATCCAAGCGACTCAAAACCGTATCACTATACGATAAAGGGGATTACCAAAGTATGAATGCTGAACTAGAAAAATTTTTATTTTCCTTTCTGGTTGACTTTGATGTTCGCTCTGTTTCTGATAATTGGTTTCTTTTCAAACTAAAAATGCAAGAACTTGCGGCCATGTTCATTCCTACTGTCACTTTTTGTGAAAACTCGTCTGCTCCTTGGTTTAACTGTTCTTTAAAACGCCTAAATTCAAAAAAAGAAGAGACTGTTTCGGAAGGCTAAGTCTACTGGGTGCAGCTTAAGCTGGGACAAATTTTATTCCGTCGATAGGCAGTACAGAGTTGAAATTAAGAAGCAAAAACAATCATTTTATAACGTCGATCTTGCGTGTATGCTCAAGAATGACCCTAAAAAGTTCTGGAAAGTTATTAACCCTAAATCTGATACTGCAATCACACTTAAAAATAACGGTGACACATTGGTTCAGGATGACGAATGTGCCGAATTACTGAATGATGCTTTTTGTTCCATATTTACGCAAGAAAATAGCGAAGCCTTTTTTCTCCTCTTCCCGCTATTCCTACACCCATGTCTGGATTTGTGTTTGAACCCGCAGGCATCGCTAAACTCATTGACAACCTTAAAATCTCTTCATCAGCAGGCATGGATAACGTAAATGCAAAAATTCTAAAAAACACGAAAGACTTAGTTAGCGTGATATTAGCTAAAATATTTTCACAATCTCTTTCAAGTAGTCTTCTGCCTGATGACTGGAAAGTGGCAAAGATTGTCCCGATTTTCAAAAATGGCGACAAATACTCCCCATTTAACTATCGACCCATCTCCCTAACAAGCGTATCATGCAAGCTAATGGAGCATATTATCTACACCAACATCATTCAATTTCTGTCAGACAACTGTTTCATCAACCCATCCCAGCACGGCTTTCGAAAAGATTTTTCATGTGAAACTCAACTTGCATCGTTTACTCATGACATACATGTTAACCTTGATTCAAACATTCAAACTGACGCTATCTTCCTGGACTTTGCCAAAGCTTTTGATAAGGTTCCTCATAGACGACTCATATACAAGCTTTCTAAACTCAACTTAGATTCCTCCATTCTGAACTGGATCATTAACTTTTTAACTAACAGACAGCAACTTGTTACCGCTAACCAGTCATCATCTTCTCTTGCTCCAGTCATTTCAGGTGTTCCTCAAGGATCGGTCCTCGGACCCCTTCTATTTTTAATTTACATTAATGACATGCCCATATCAATAACATCGCATGTTCGTCTTTTCGCTGACGACTGTGTCATCTATCGCCAAGTGACTAACCCATCAGATCACCTACTCATCCAAGATGACCTCAACCGCATCCAAGCATGGTGCAATACATGGCAGATGTGTCTCAACGTCCATAAGTGCAAGCTTGTGTCTTTTACACGTCGCTCTAAACCCTCTATCTTTTCCTACTCCCTTAACAGCGTTCCTTTGGAAAAAACTAATTCCTACAAGTATCTCGGAGTTCATCTTACATCCGATCTTTCCTGGGCTACTCATATCAGTCACACCATATCCTCTGCTAATCGCTCTTTAGGTTTTTTGAGGCGCAACTTGAAACTGGCCCCTCCTCACATAAAACAACTTGCCTACTCATCCCTTATCCGTCCTAAACTGGAATACGCATCTGCTATCTGGGATCCGCACCAAGCCTACCTCATCAATAACATCGAATCAGTTCAGCGTCGAGCATTACGTTTTATTTACTCAGATTATTCTTCTTTTACTAGCGTCACATCTCTTCGAACCCGTGCCAACCTCCCCTCCTCTCTGAACGCCGCCGTTTAGCTAGGTTATCTCTTTTTCATAAATTTTTTTACAGCCCGTGCCTCCGATTATCATACATCGTTCTTTCTGTACGCCGCAACCGTCGCACGGGTCACAATCTCGATGTACAGCGACCAAAGGCAAGAACCACCACATTTCAGAACTCATTTTTTTCACGTACAGCCTTTGATTGGAACGGGCTCTCCCAGAACATTGTAACTACTGATGACTCATTAGAATTTAAAGAATTAATACGTGCAATCGCGTTCTAGGTATATTTGGTGTTGTTTTTTTTGTGTGTTTGCATACTAATCTTCTTGACGATTTTTGTTTTATTTCACATGCATAATTTGCTTTTGTGACATTGTACCCTTCTTTTGTTGATGTTTTGTTGTATTCCACCCCCTTATGTAATACCCCCTATGGGGGTCCTTAAGGTATATAAATAAATAAATAAATAACAGTAGCAAATCTTTTTTTTTTATTGTGCTGGTTTGTCTTTTGCCGTTTCCCACCAGTTTGGTCAGTGCCTCCAAAATAAATTATTCTGCAGATGTAATACATATCTTTGACACTACAGAAAGTGCCATTATATTGGATGAAGAATTTTAACTGTTATGCAATTCTAAATAAAGGAATGACGTCACAAAAAGACGTATCTGACAGCACTGCGCAAAAGGTGCCAAGATGTGCCAAGAACTACGACCGTCTGTTCGTTGTGCTCTGATCCATTTTATTGGAACCAACAGTATCTTAACTGCCGTGCATGCCTACGTCGACATCATTCTAAATGATTAACGTTCGGGGGACTACTACAATATTTTAATGGCCGAAGGTGTGAGTACCTGCAAATGCAACTCGTGTACGAAGTGACGTGATCCTGATGAAGCAAAGCTGAATGCCACCGCGACGGACATGCCCCAAAAGACGGTGCGAAGGACGGCGAGGAAAATGGTTCCAACAACGAATCAACGGAGTAGAGCAGATCCCTCGAAGACTCGTTTTGTCTTTGACAGCCAAAGTGGGCTTGCTAGTAGGCACAGTCAAGATAATGCGCAAGGAAAACGCCATGATAAGAAGTGAGCTTCAACCAGTCAAATCGCTTTGGACGAAGCTCGTATTTGCAGCTCCCAAGGTGACCGATCGTGCAGCGCCCCGTGCCCCCAACAGTTGCGCCGGAGCAATGAGTAGTACGAATACTACCATAAACAGTCGTTAACTCAACAACGATACTGGTCCTGCAATGGAAACGACTGCTGGCGGAACATCGCTCCACCATCTCATGGTATGTGCCTCTGGCTCTGCCCCTGTGCACGCCAGCAGCATCGTCGAGGACCCATCATATGTGAAAGACTCAGTGATCGACGGCGGATTTCAGCTGCATCGAAAAAGAAGCGACGTCCGCTCGCGAAAGCTGATGCTGCACAAATGCCTCACTCTCCTTGATTCCGCGGCCACCTGTACAGCGGGCAATTTTCGTGACGAGGCTGAGCCCCGACATGACGTCGAGGATGTACAACTTCTTGTCTTCAGTGCACCAAACTGGAACATTTCAGTTTACCAATCTTAGAGCAATCACGATTCATACAGTTCCTTCCATGTGAGCATTACTATTGACCGCCTGATCAAATCAATTACTGACCGTGTGCGAGAAGCCAGTCTCTTAGGCCCTTTGGGGGCCTTTGCGTGACCCCGGATACAGAGCGGCCAACAGCTAACGAGGACTCGGGATGATAACATCTGTGTATACTACCAAAACGCTCGCGGGTTACGAACCAACCTGATGCTTTCAGAGGTGTCACGACTTCCGATTTTCATGTAATCTGCAGTGTCACGGAAACTTACTACAAGCAATTCTATGACAACGAATATTTTACTGACGAATATTGGTGTTTACAGATGTGATAGGGATAAAACTGGTTCGCGGGACACTTCATAGGGGCACTAACGGCAGCGCAAAGGTCGTTATAATGCTTTCGCAGATTTGATCTGCAAAAGGAACAAATGTGTTTGGTCGCAAATTAGTTTTCCGGCTGCCAGCCTAACTTAATAATTGAAATTATTACTTTCCACCTCGTTCTGACACAGAATCATTCATAGGCACTTTGAATTACATTTCCGGGGCTGTAGATGTTTCAACCGATGATTCGATGATCGGTGGTGACTTTAACGTGCCTGGCGTTGATTGGAACTCAAACACCTTTAGTGCTGCATCAAGTGAGGCACGTCGCCAGAGCCGAAAAAACGATGGCTTTGTGAACTTCAATGGGCTTTATCAGCTTAAAACTACTACAAACGGGGCTGGAAATACGCTTTACTTGTAAGATGAATAACACATCAGTAACCACTTTCGAGGCTGCTGACCGTCCTCTTGCCTCTATCGATAAATAACATCCACTCATTCACCCTTCATTGTACTTCTGCTCGGACGTTGGCAAGTAATCAGTCTCTCGGGTATAACTACGCTCGTGGAGATTACCTTGGTCTTTACAATCACCTTTTCAACGTAGACTGGAGCGTTATTTCACTCTATAAGAATATTGATAGCGCAGTTAAAAGTCTAACAGACATCGTAAGTGCAGCCATGAATAATTTCATCTCCACGCATAAGGTGCCAAACTAGCAACGATATTTTTTGGTTTTCCAGAGAGCTGCGCGTTGTGTTGCGTAAAAAAGCGAGGTATAATGTGCGAAAACGGCATAAAGAAATGGCAGGGTCTGTTTAAAGCGGCCAACAAGTTGATACGGCGTGATCGGGAGAACTGGCGAAATTCAGTGGAACGCACCAAAACGCGATCCTAGTGCTCTGTGGAATTACGCGAGGTATATGAGAATGTCTAGTCGAATGAAAACGATTTCATTGCAAGACAACCATGGTTATATATCTGAGCTGTGCGATGTCCGTGATCTTTTTGCTGGCGTGTCTTCTCTTCCGTCGGCAATTTGATTACTCCGCGCACTGTTATGACCGATGCTCCTCTTGAATCAACCCGCAACTTGGCAGTTACGAATCTTGCGCTTGAAGATGCTCACAATAAATTCGCTCCTCCAAAAATCATGCGGTGTTGACGGAATTCCTGCTTTCATTGTAAAGGGATGCAAGGATATTTTTTCCCTTGCGTTCCTACGTGTTTATAATGTTCTTAGAGGCCAATGTATTTCCTCAAGGATGGAAGAATGCAGTAATTGTACCTATACATAAATCTGGTCGCACCGACTGCGGTAATAACTATAGATTAATTTACCTTCCTTGTTCTTTCTAGTATTTGAAAAGAATGCATAGCATATTTATTTTCATTCTATACGTTCCCCTGTCTCAACCACCATGGGTTTTGTCAAGGGCGTTCCAGTAGAAACAAACCTTGTATTATTTTTGGAATACACTCTCACCTACTGTCACGTCTTGTGGACAAGTACAAGTTTATGCTATTTATTTCGATTGCTCTAAAGCTTTTAATCCAGTAGATCATAAGTTGTTCCTTGCCAAATTTTCATCGTCGGGCATGACAAGATCGTTTTGAAGTTCGTTGTCTAGTTATCTTGGCGGAAGACCCAACAGAGTGCTGTATGTGGTTTTTTTTCTGCCTCATATGTTGTAAATACTAGAGTGCCTCAGCGGTCCAATCTGGGGCCGTTGTTATTCAACATTTTTGTCGATGATTTGGTAGACAGTGTGCAGCATTCAAAGGTGCTGCAGTTTGCAAATAATGTTAAAATTTATCGCGAAATTCAGTCAACTACTGAGTGTCTAACGATGCCAGACGATGTTCAGGCAGTTTTAAACTAGTGCTTGAAGACTAAATTGGTATTTAACCCCATTAACGCCAAGGTTGTTTCCTTTACCCGTAACACAAGCTACTTTGAGTACTCGTATGCCATGTTAGGTTCAGGTATCGCAAGGTCATATATCATTCGTGACCTGGGAGTGCTGTTTCATTCCCGCCTTTCGTTTACAGAGCATGTTTCGAAAGTTGTGAATGATTCTTATCATGTTCTAGGCGGTATTTCCTGAATGACGTGGAATTTTCGGGTACTTACGCTAGCATGATTAATCTGTTTTGCGCCCTTGTTTTGTCTAACCTGAGTTCTGCTCAGTCATATTGTCACGAATGACGAGGTGACAAACAAGGAATAACAACTCAGGAAACTGAAACGCTTAATGGGGGCGAACTTGTGCCCAAAACAAAAAGGAAACAGAAGATAACCACAGAGCGTCGCGGGCGTCGAAGTCGGCGTAGCAGCAGAGTCGAACGCTGGGGCGAGACTAGGTCCGGTTATTACGCGAGCCCTCTTTGTGCACGCGTGGGCTTCTGGAACATTCGGCCTGGAACATTCGGCGCGCAGAACATTTTAACCTAGAACGAGCAACACGGTTCTGAAATTACCCGAAATCTAAATTGGAAGAATAAATAAAAGACGTGGCGCTCCCAGGGATCAAACCCTGGGCTTGCGTGGAAGGCACGCGCGATAACTGTTAAGCCACGAGCGCGCTGCCTACTTAGTCAGCGGCGCTCGCGGCTTTATTCCCCTTTAAAAGGGTGCATCGTCCCGATGCAGCACAAAGGTAAAGCACAAATACACAACAAAAAGATAGCAGAGTCGCGAGCCACAGTTCACAGCTCACAGTTCACGGTTCACAGTACACAGTTCACAGTTCACAGTTCACAGTACACAGTACACAGTACACGGTACACAGTACACAGTTCACAGTTCACAGTACACAGTACACAGTTCACAGTTCACAGTTCACAGTTCACAGTACACAGTACACAGTACACAGTACAGAGTTCACAGTTCACAGTTCAC
>JAZHYW010016136.1:0-14378 GCA_037355805.1 Ixodes ricinus | reverse complement strand
ACGTATTATGCTAAGAGTCTTTTGTGCCTTAATAATTGATACTAGAAGCTTTGTGCGCTAATAAGGCAGGTATTTACATGGCGAGCTACAAGGAGAATTTGTTTGTGTGCGGGGCACACAAACAAATTTTGTGTGGACTCTGAAATTATACCACCCAATTTCAGTGCGTGGACTATAAACTGGAAAATGGTACTTAACGTACGCCATTTGTATAATTTGTAATGACCAGGTGGCCGGCAGTTAGATCAGTCTTTATTTCATCGATCGTAAAACCACTTGATGTATGTTTTTTCTAGTGTGTTCGTGTTGAATGTTTCATTGTATGGACTGTATTAAAAAAACAACCTGGCTTATTGAACTTCTTTAGATGTTTTCCTCTCAAACTCCGTATGTGTGTTGATGAGGTGCTGAAAAAAATTTGTAACATGTCCTGAAATCACTAGTGCAAAAATAATTTTCAATGGTCTTTTTGTTTGTTTTTTTATGTAAAGTAACTATTTTATATTGTTAGTCTCGTGGCCAAAATAAACATTTTAATATTGTTAATTGCTGCCTTATTGGTTGTCCTTTTTTCTGTTCTGCATATGCATATTTTCATATTGGGCCAGGAAGAGGGAGTACTATCTGTCCTGAAATAAATAATTTAAAAAGGTGCTTTTGAGTTGTTGAATACACAGCTACACCTACAAGTAAATTCTAAATTAGCAATTGCAACTAAATTTGAAATTGTGATTAAATCCTGAGGAAGAAACGAGAGGGACGGACGGTTGGAAGTTTAGAGGCGTCCAACCTTCTGTTTACTTCCTCAAGTTTAATTATCTTCTCACCACCTAGTCCTTAAAATTACTAAGTCACGATTGTGCCTAGTGACAGAATACTGTATGTTGGAAGCACTAATATTTTTTTTATTCATTCATTTTTTGAATTAGTATTCTGTGACTCGCCCATGTTGAAACGTACCGAGTATTCAAAGAGAGCCGACAGATGGCCGGGCATACTAGTCTGTGGAGTGGCCACTCTGCTGTTTTACTATATTACTCTTAATGACTGAAACTGAAAGCCTTTTTAATGCGTAATTTTTTGAACATGGCAACCTGCAACGAGAACACGGTCTCAGGGGCCGCCAGAAACCTAAATTGAAGAATAAATATTTCCTAAGGGCCGAACCGTGCGTGATGACGTTAGCCACGAGCGCGCTGCCTACTTAGGTCAGCTCGCGCTCGCGGCAAGTTATGGAATCACCATTGATAAACTCAAACAGGTATTTTGTGGATAGAGGCGCATTTATTTGATATGAATCTGCTTACCTGGTAATGGGCCGATCAACAAGAGAGGGCACTGCTTTGTATAACATAGAATACAACTGACGCGAATCTTTGCTTTAAGTGCGACTTCTTTCAGTGTTCTCGTGTGTATCATTACTCTTAATTTATTTTCTATTCGCAGAGTTTGTTTGTGTCTCGATGACACGCTCTCAGCTCCTTTATAATCGCGATAGAGTGACATAGAAATGTAAATTTTTTCACCGCTTTAAAGTAGAGTATTGTTTGCCGCTTGACAAACATCTGTGTCAAGTTGTTGTTGTTCGTAGTTTTATTTATTTCTATTTTATTTTTCTGAATTAAAATCTTTGTTGTTTAATTGTTCTTTTATTTTTTGTAAATGTGCGCATCTCCAATATAGTTCGAAGCGTTTGTGGCATATTAGGCAGAATAAATAAATAAATTAATTAATAAAAAATAACGAGTTTTTTTATGCCTAACTGTACACTTCAATTAAATTTGATACTATCCGTTGTAGGTATAAATCAAAACATTTATTCGACTGAGGAGCGTAGCTCCGTTGAAATTTTGGCACAAGAATATCGATAATTGACAGAATGTTGTAAATATGGTTGTTATCTGAAGTGTTACGCTTCGATAGCTAGCTCGGTTTTTATAGCCATATTTGTATATACTCACATGGCCTTCATATGGCGCGGGTTCTAACCCGCTAAGGATGGCGCAAGCATGAAAGTGGCATCATCTGGCAATAGTAAATATATAGGGGCATGGAATGCCATAGTTTACGAAACTAACATATTACTCAGGAGTGCAGATTTGATGATGATCTAGCATTGAACATGCAGGAAATGTGAAAGACAACGTAAGTAGAGAAAATGAATTCACGTACACCTAGGCAGCCATCTCGATTGACAAAAATTAGTTCTGACTACAAGCTTGAAGCTCGGAGCAGCAGCGACGAAGGGCTTGTTTTCATAATTACGGAAAAAGTAGTATTAGGCTAAATTTGGTCGTTGAGTCAGATCTTGTTCCCGTGTAAATGTGCGCAGTACTGATCACATTGTGACTAAAATCTTAATTAATGCGGACTTCCATACGCCTGTTAAAACATTCATCATACCAAGAAACGAGCCTGACGGGCGTTGGGTTGCCGCCTTCCAGCTGAGTGTCATTTGCCCGTTTCTGATAAGCCGAAGACACAATGGACACTATTTTCTTTATGTCTCTGACTGAAACAATTACAGCGGCAGAAATATGCTGTTGTTACTGATCAAGTATGCTTGTTTTATTTAGTGCGCTTGTCACATTCGCCTGTTGCATGGGCAGATATATTGTCATTATTTGATCAATATAGATTATCGCAAAGATATAGCAGTGGATTATATGGAGATTTATCCAGTTTCAGCATGGTGAATACACGACACGATTTGCAAGGTTGCGATTAGAAGCACTAAAGTGATATGAGCGTAGGGTCACTCAATCATAGTCTATCCGATCGTAGCCTGCGGTTTCAACGTCTTACCGCCCAAAACGTTTTGTTGGAGTCTCCGTTACATATTATCCTTCGGACGACCGAACCATGACTTACCGTTGAAGTAGTTAACAAAAATTGTTTTGTTATAATATTAAAAAAAAAACAATTATAAGCATATGCGAAGGACCAAAAATATTGAGCCACATCCGCGTCACCGCCGAAACCGACAAAATTTTCGAACAACCTGATGGCTCCAAACGAGCTCATGAAATCAGAAGTGGCCGCATTCCGTGCATCGATCCGGCGTGTCCACTGTTCATAATAAACTGTTGCGTTAAGGGCGTTACCGACGAACACGTTCATCATCAGAAATCGACTATCACTAAAATATCGGACGTGGAATTTAACATTTAAGAAGAATATTGCAGTGAAGAAAGAGATGGCAAAGACGTCAATTTTTTGAGACCGCCATAGTTCAGTCAACTTCATCTACTATCAAACTATCTCAAGTCTTACAAGTTAGTGAATGTGCGAACAATTTCCTTTACCTACCTCTCACTAACATCTTTGAGCTGGCGGTAGCCGAATCGCGCGACCAACCATGCCCGAAGAACATCAGGGCCGGCTTTGTTAGAACAAGGTTCCAGCTGAGACTGCGAGCAGCACAAGCAAAGCCAGCGCACGAGCTGATGGACCCAAGTTGTACTCAAAACGTCGCGTTCTAGCCTTTGCAGTGCTTTCTCACCCAGTCTCGGCTGAGACGCTGTTCTTGCAAGTCGGCCCAGAACACATTAACCAACGAAACAGGTAACCCGCCTTCGTTTACAACACTGCCATCTAGGCCTTCTACTTTTCCGCCGCCGCCCCCTTGCCGCCCATATACACCTGTAGTTCCAGGGGAAAGTTAGAGGGTACCGTTGGCGGTGTTTCAAGCAGTAAGCGGGCGAAATGACGGGTTACCTGTTTCGTTGGCTGGTAGTGCTCTGGGCCCGGCTTGCAAGAACAGCGCCTCAGCTGAGACTGGGTGACAGAAAGCACTGCAAGGGCTGGAACGCGCGAGCGTTTTGAGACGCAACTTGGGTCCCGCTCAGCTCGTGCTGCGCTGGCTTTGGCAGTGCTTTCTTCACCCGGTTCCCGCGCTGGGACGCTTGTTCTAGCAAGCCGGCCCTGATGTTCTTCGGGCATGGTTGGTCGCGCGATTCGGCTGCCGCATAAGCTCAAAGACGTTAGTGAGAGGCAGGTAAAGAAATTGTTCGCACATTCACTAACTTGTAAGACTTGAGATGGATTTGACACTAGTGGGGTGGAAGTTGACTGAACTATGGCGGTCTCAAAATTGACGTCTTTTGCTTCATCTCTTTCTTCACTACAATATATTCTTCTTAAAATGTTTAAATTCCACGTCCGATATTTTAGTGATAGTCATTTCTGACCGAAGCTCTGTGAAGCAGTGTCTCGTCCATTTGCAGCACGCCCTTAGCAACGGTTTGTGTGGGAGCAGTGAGGACGCACTTGCGGGATCGATATGCACGGGGAATGCGAAAGCTTATACGATTTCATGAGCTCGTTTGGAGCCATCAGATTGTTCAGAGAGCTTTGTCGGTTTCAGCGAGCGGACGCCTGTGAGGTCTTCAATATTTTGGTCCTTCACTGTGAACATACAAGCTATAATTGTTTTTTTTTTTTTTAATATTATAACAAAACAATTTTGTTAGCTACTTCAACGGTAAGTCATGGTTTTCGGTCGTCCGAAGGATACTGTAACGAGGACTCCAACAAAACATTTTGGGCGGTTAGAAAGACGGATTGAGGCCGCAGGCTGCTGATCGAGACAAGGCTGCATGATTGAGTGGCCCTGCATTTCATATCCCTTTTTGAATCTTCTAATCGCAACCTTACTTAAATCTCGGTGTCAGTGCTAAAAAGCAGTACCATGCTAGAGCTTCGAGACGGAAATCTCGCACGCATAAATCCTTGCTATATCGTACACGTGTGTCTGCACGAGTGATCTGAAACTATAATGGCCATCCTGTGCCCTGTGACGTACAACAGGTAGCGAATGTAGACAAGCGCACTAAATAAAGCAAGCATAGCAGTCGGTAACTTGCAACAGCATATTTCTGCCGCTGTAGAATTGTTTCCCAGTCAAGTGCATAAAGAAAAATAGTTGTCCATTGTTGGTCTTCGGGCTTATCAGAAAGCAGACAGAGCTGACACTCACATGCTGGAGGCGACATATAACTAGCACCCGTCGGGCTCGTTTTGTGAGCATGATGAATGTTTTAACAGGCGTGTAGGTCCGCAGTGAACAAGATTGCAAGTCACAATGTGATCAGTACTGCTGCACGCATTTGCCGCAAAGACAAGATTCCTGACTCGAACATTTAACTGCGCAGACGTTAAATTTAGCCTAATACTACTTTTTCCGTGAGCTGTAAATAAGAGCCCTTCGTCGCTGCTGCTCCGAGCTTCAAGCTTGTAGTCAAGAAACTAATTTTTGTCAATCAATATTTTCTCCGGTTTAACCCTTCATTAGTTCCGAGATGGCTGCCCAGGTTTCTGAATTGGTACGTGAATTCATTTTCTCTACTTTACGTTGTCTTTCACATTTCACTCCATATTGTTCCAGTCGCTGGAATCATCATCAAATCTGCACTCCTGCGTCTGGTAATATGTTAGTTTCGTAAACTATGGCATCTTCCAATGCCCCCATATGTTCACTATTGCCAGATATAGAGTGCCCTTTCGTATGCTTGCGCCATCACTTAGCGGGTTAGGGCCGCGCTCTTGCATGAAAAGGCCATGTATTACGTATACAAATATGGCTATAAAACCGAAGCTAGCTATCCGAAGCGTAACGCTTCGGATAGCTAGCCATGATACTACAACATTCTGTCAATTATCGATATTCTGTGCCAAAATTTCAACGAGATGTCGTGTCAGCTGTAGCTTCCTCAGTCAGATAAATGTTTTGATTTATACCTACAACGGATAGTATCCAATTTAATTGAAGTGTAAGTTGGGCATTAAAAACTCGTTATTTTATTAATTTATTTATTTATTCTGTTCTAATATGCCCACAAACAGCTCGGAGGCCTTATTAAGTGCGCATATTCTAAAAAAATAAAAGAACAGATAGACAAACGAACAAGACACGATTCAGAAAAGATAAAATGAAATAAATAAAACTACGGAGAACAACGTATAACAACAGAGCACAGATGTTTGTCAAGCGGCAAACAATGCTTTTCTAAAATTTAAAAGCGGTGAAAACATTTCTATGTCACTCCTATCGCGATTATAAAGGAGCTGAAGGCGTGTCATCAGACTGGGCACTCAAATTTCTGCGGGCAGAAAATGAACCAAATGTGATACGCTTTTGAGGAACACTGAAAGAAGTCGCTACTTGAAGCAAAGGTGCGTCAGTTGCAGCGTTCACTATGTTATACAAAGCAGTTACGTCTCGCGCTGATCTTCTTTGTGCAAGCGTACCAGGTCAAGCAGATTAAGTAGGTATTCATAATCAAAATAAATGCGCCTCCCCAATCCATCTATCCTAAACAATACGCACGCGATGACGCTGCACTTTTCTAAAATACCTGTTTGAGTTTATCCAATGGTGTTCCATATCTGCCGCGAGCGCGGCTGACTAAGTGGCAGCGCGCTCGTGGCCTAACGGTCATCGGCGCGTGCCTTCCACGCAGAAAGCCCAGGGTTCGACCACTGGGAGCGCTGCGTCTTTTATTTATTCTTCAATTTAGGTTTCTGGTAATTTCGAGAACCGTGCTCCTCGTTCTAGGTTAGAATGTTCTGCGCGCCGAATGTTCCAGACCGAATGTTCCAGAAGCCCACGCGTGCACAAAAGGGGCTCCGCGTAACCAGCCGGACTCAGTCATAGAGTAATATAGTAAAACGTAAAGAGTGGCCACTCCCATAGACCCCAGCGGCCCACTCGACTACCAGCGCTCCTAGCGGCCGCCGTGAAATTTTTCTCGACTTCCTGTTTGGATGCTTTCGGTTTCGTTTTTCAACATGGATAGAGTCACAGAATACTAGTAGTCAAATGAATGGATAACTAATATTAGTGCTTCCAACTGTATTGTGCGGTAGCTTGCGCCACCTAGGCTGTCGTGACTAACTACAATTTTAAGGACAGAACGAGCGGGTTGGTAAGAGATAATTAAACTTGAGGAAGAAAACGAGAAGGACGGACACCTCACAAACTTCCAACTATGGTTGTCCGTCCTTCTCGTTTTCTTCCTCAAGTTTAATTACAATTTTAAATTTGGTTACGGTTGCTAATTTAGAATTTACTTGGGCGTTTGAGCTGTGTATTCAACAACTCAAAAGCACGCTTAAATTCATTTACAATTTCAGGACAGACAGGTAACGAGGTAACCATGTACAATCCCAATATGAAATATAAAACTATGTCACGGAACAGGAAAAAAAGGACAACCAACAGAAGGCAGCAATTAACAAATATTAAAATTTTTATTTTGGCCACGAAGATAACCATAAAAAATAGTTACTTTACATAAAAAACAGAAACAAAAGACCGTGAAAATTATTTTTGCACTTAATTGTTTCAGGACGTGTTACAAAGAATATTTTTCAGAAAAACCTCATCAGCCTTTTTGTACAGGTTTGAGGGAGGAAACATCTAAAAGTTCACAACTGACACCAAAGCCGGGTGACCCAATACGAAGATCCATACCAATAAAGAAACATTCAACACGAACACACTAGAAAAAAACACACATCAAGTGGTTCTGCAGTCGCTAGTAAAGACTGGTCGACTGCTGGCCTGCAACCTGGTCATTACAAATTATACCTGGAAATGCTCGGCGTGCAGTGTGCACCGTTCTGTTAAGTACCGTATTTTCCGGACTATAGTCCACACACAGGGTAGTGGTATAGTCTTCAGAGTCCACACAAATTTGTTTGTGTGCCCACACAAACAAATTCTCCTAAGTAGCTCGCCGTGTAAAATGCCTGCCTTGTTAGCGCACAAAAACTTCTAGTATCAATTATTAAGGCACAAAAAGACTCTTAGCATAACAAATCATTATTTAACAATCTGTTATCCACAAATTCCGTCGCATCTATCATAAGGAACAATCTTGCAAAAACAAATCCTTGTATATTCCACACCTGCAGATTGTCCCCACAACATAAAATTGCAATTCAAAACATGACTAGCCCGCGGCTCTTGTCCAAACAATATGACTCTTCTTGCCTATGTACAAGCTGCACATCAAACTAAAGCAGCAATCGTGAACAAGACCAGGAAAGGCCCAATGACACCCAAGTTGCGTGACCAATGGACAGGACTATGCATAATAGAAAAATGACAACTCTCCCATTCAACATGGCCATACATAAAAATACAAAGACAAATGATTTTGAAATTAGACATTCACTAATATAGCCCGGTGGCCTGCGACCCAGCCTTAAAAAAGTAATACCAAAAATGCTTGACACTCGGTTTGCACTGCACAAATAAAACTTTCTTCGCACCTGTAACACATATGTAATAAAATGCAAAATTAATGCTAAACGCATGTTTAAATTTATACTACCCTTTAAACTTCACCAGTTGTGCCCCAGAGACGCAAGTTTGGAGCCTAACTCTGTCTAAATTCCGGTTAATAAAGCGTATATGCCAGCAGAGACGTACTCTGCAAAACATCTTTAAAAACTTCGTATGGCACTCCTTAGTGCAAAACATAAAACTGCTAACGTCCACGAGTTTGGCATACAAAACACCACAGACGTTACGAAGATGCGCCACTCTTTCAATGACAGAAAGGAAGTGCAACTCAAGCTGCTGGATGTATCTGAAGGCAGCTTCTGATGGCACGGTCAGGTTTCCAAAAAGCTTGCCCGGGATGTGGTACGCTTTAAGCATTGTAAAATACTGATGAGGACGGTACAGGGTGTCATGCTCATTCTTCAGCAATTCTGAACATGAACAACCTGGCGCAGTCTTCTCAGCAAAAAGTTTTATCAAAAATC
This sequence comes from Ixodes ricinus, assembly GCA_037355805.1. Taxonomy (NCBI): domain Eukaryota; kingdom Metazoa; phylum Arthropoda; class Arachnida; order Ixodida; family Ixodidae; genus Ixodes; species Ixodes ricinus. The sequence goes on along the minus strand of JAZHYW010016136.1, from coordinate 5,603 downwards.
CCGCGACATAGTATGTTGCAGATTCATCAATGATGTGCGAGTCGTCATGTGCCGCCAGTTCCGCAATGTTGTCTAGCGGAGGAAAGTTGTCAGGCGGGACACATTCAACAATGTCTGCAAGCGATTCACTTTGAAGCGAAAATGGCGACAACTCCTGAAGGAGCCCAGACCCGTCGTCTTCAACATTACCCTTTTCTGAAAGCTTGAAAAGCTTCTGAATCCCAATGTGCTTCAGCCCAGAAGTGAACTGAGACACATTGGGATTTGTATTGCAGCCTTGCTTCTGCCTAATACGCCCAAACATGTTTTCAAGCGGATCTTGCTGAAGGCGCCGGGTCAGCAGAAACTGGAAGTCATAGTTATGAGAAACATCTTCCCAGAGCAGCAGAATGGCTTTAATAGTGACTTGCCAGCCTATGATGGTTTGTGGCTGGCGTCTCCCTCAAACCTCCACGCTGCAATCCAAGGAAGCTGCTTCTCAAGGAACTCAACTAACTCAGAATTTCCCTTCCGAATTCCATGTCGCAACTTTTGCTCTGTTTTTTTGCACCTCGAACTGTTTAAACAGTCAAAAACCTTGTCTCATCCGATCGCAAAAGTATGCCGTAGACATGGCTGCCTCTGGAAGTTCTTTTGCGTACACAAGAGACAACAGTGCGACGCATACCGAGGCGCTCAGAACCTGTGTGGCCCGTTTGACTTTCATGTTATTAAAAGGCTTTTGGTAAATGTGCCGGTCAGTCAGCTTTGGTGCCAATCGCAGCCGCATCTCATGTGTTGAATGGTATAACTGTACTATGTACGTCCAATCCACAACTTCATTTTCGATGTGAAGCCTGTGCGCTTGCACATTGTTGCGAGTTGTTTTTATCAGGTGTGGAACGTCGAAAATGAAGTAGACACGTTCATTTTTTACAGTAAAATATGGCTGACTGACCGACACACCCAACTGATTTGCCAAACTGACGTTGGAGGCCCCTTGGTCGCATATGACAGCCTTTACAGTAATTCTGATGTCCTTTAGCTGTTCGATCAGGGATGTCAGCAAGTTACGAAGTACGGTCGATGGCGTCGATGTATGCCCAATAGTGTAGGCGACAGGCTGAACCCACCTCTTAGAAATACCAGAGAGTAGGACAACCAAGGCTCGGTCTGCGATTGTGGAAGTGCGTTCGATGCCATCGTCCGTAAATCCTTGAACGACATCCTGAGTGACATCATAGGCCAAGTTCTTTTTTAGGACCATCTCGTCAAAGACGAGGGTACAGACTCGGTCCCGTTCATTCCACGACTGCGTCTTGGTCGAGATAGACGACATTATTCCTGGAATAATTCCGGGTGTCATTTTGATATTACACAGCCACCTTCTCAGGGAGCGCCGAGAAGGCAGAGTGAAATGTGCGGACAAAAATCGGTACGCTTGCGGCCCACAAAAGTTTAAGTGCAAGGCAAACATTTTTAGCCACAGCGGAAATCTTTTTCCCCTGCCCTTCGACCTCAGTTTCACATGACTTGACACCAGCTGGAATACCTCCTCAGTGACATGAGGGCGAATCATGGCGAGGGCTTCTGTAGCTGTCTGAGGCGCCTTCTGCTCTTGCTTCCGCAGTCTTGTGATGGCCTTCCTGTAGCGCGAGACCTTGGCTTGAAGACGCTTTATGACGTCCTTAGGTCTCACTGCTGACTTGCGGAAACTGGGCGTGGAAGCGCGTGAAATAGCTAGAACCAAGAAACACAATATTAGCCAGCTGAGAAACAATATATGTGGCCATAGAGTTGAGCTTGTACACTCAACTCTGCATTATATTTATATAATGTGAAAAATCAACACCACCTTATATTTATGAGTCTTAAACTTTTAGGTCATTAATGCCTGTTAACTAAAGATATCCAGAAGCAATACCAACTTTCCATTTGCACAGAAGAATCTTACTGATGAAAAGCATAGAGGCATCCACATAAGCAAAGAAAATTAGACACTTACAAGCCTCGGCTGATTCAGAGCTGGCAGAGGAGAATGGTGTCACTGGGCTGAGGTCTGAAGGCGTGCCGTACGAGGCACTGGCCTGCACGAGATCTGCAAGAAGTTGGTTATCAGAAACAAGTTGTTGCTTCAAACAGAGTCGCTTCCTCACCGTGAGCTGCCCTGGACAGGGTGACCGGCTGGCTGTCCGAAGGCGTGCCATGCGAGGTGCTGGCCTCCGCGAGATCTGCAAGAAGTTGGTTATCAGAAACAAGTTGTTGCTTCAAACAGAATCGCTTCCTCACCGTGAGCTGCCCTGGACAGGGTGACCGGCTGGCTGTCCGAAGGGTGCCTGCGAGGTGCTGGCCTCCGCGAGATCTGCAAGAAGTTGGTTATCAGAAACAAGTTGTTGCTTCAAACAGAGTCGCTTCCTCACCATGAGCTGCCCTGGACAGGGTGACCGGCTGGCTGTCCGAAGGCGTGCCGTGCGAGGTGCTGGCCTCCGCGAGATCTGCAAGAAGTTGGTTATCAGAAACAAGTTGTTGCTTCAAACAGAGTCGCTTCCTCACCATGAGCTGCCCTGGACAGGGTGACCGGCTGGCTGTCCGAAGGCGTGCCGTGCGAGGTGCTGGCCTCCACGAGGTCTGCAAAAATTTGGCTATTAGAAACAAGATGAAGTCACCTGCAATTAACAAAATGTTGGACACGACAGCAGCAGTGTTGGGGGTGTAACACAGCAGTCAACACGTTCTGGACATTGAAACAAAACATTTCTAGATTATGGGAAGGTTCGGAGCTAGGGAAGCTCCAAACCAATGATACTGAGACTAAGTGAACACACGATATTGTGATGCAGATGCGCAAACATGACACGATCGCCTAAACGTGACCATACCACTGATGCTAGATAGAAATAAGAGTAATGTCAGAGCTTACGAAGCAGTAAAAGTAGAGTTACATGTAAGCCAAGTTTTTCTACTTATATATTTTGCATACATCGGGAAGTGAATAAAGCATTACCACGACATATCACAGACTGCCAGTGTTCCTGTGGACGAACACTGGGCACTGCTGTTTTTGTGAGCCTCGTTCGTCCAGGGTCCATGAAGTCGTGTACAGTGAAGTGGTCGCTGCACACGTAGTAGCTCGCATATAGGCGCGCCGCCGGTTTGTCCATGAGGTCATGTCTCTTGGCGTACTCGACCCACGCCTTAGACCTGTGACATGTAGTACAGGTATATAAATGCCTGAAGATGACTTGGACATTAAAGTGCCAGAGGCGGTTAATACATAGGCCATCGCTGTTTAACAGGAATGCCTCTGTCCCTTCATCACAGATATATAATTTTATTTGTTCCTTCGAAGTTATAGGATGTCACAAAAAGAACAGCAGAAATTTTCAATGACAACTATTTTTGTTCATGATATATTCAGTGAAGTGTTACGTCTGTGCTGATGTGAAGGCAAACACACAGTAGTGTCCTATACATTATTTTCTCATAAGTACAGGCTATGTGCGAGATTACGAAGTACAGTTTTAAGAAAAATGAAATACATAACAATTCTACGGCTGGTAAGTGACTGTGTTACTTAACCACCTTAGTGTAGTTTGAGCAAAACTTGGTACTGTGAGTACTCCAGAGCTCTGGTCCTTCGTCTCGCCTGCACTGTTTTTAATCATCACTATGCAAAAGAACTCGCCCAAGTTTTTCCCTTACTACAGCTTTGAAACTAGTTTTGAAGAAACAAACTTTCCGTTCTTTCGCTTTGACAGCTGAACAGTCATCCAGTAAGTTTTTAGAACAAAGACAGATGGAAACCATGGCTACCTGCTGTCCCGTGGAACCCGGAAAAACTTTGTTCCCGGTTTCTTGCACGTTCTTCCGTTGTTACCGCACCACGCTACGCAGCAGTAGCTACCGTAGCTGGGCATTTCGACGGCGTGCGCTGCAGAAGAAAATTTACAGAATTGGCGCCGTGAGATTCCGATATGCCTGCGAAAAGGGAGCTGGTCATGACACAATAAACTGTACTAATATACAAAACACAAGGTCAAGTTCGTACTGTATAAATCACGAGGTAACCACGGTGCACGAACAGCGCCCTTAAATAAAAAGATGAATTACATGTTAGTATACACCAACTCGGACGACGTGAAACCAATGCTTCGGCGCCTCATGATACTATGGTTCACTATGGTACTCCAGCATACTCCAGCGCGCAGGGTGCACCGAATTACGCAGATGATCGGATGCCTTGCTCACCTGTGATTTCATTTCTCTGAGCTGGCTGTTCTCGACCAGATCAAATTAAAAGCACGGTGCTGCGGCATGTACTTTCAACATTAATAAGGACAAAACCTCACGCAAAGAACGAAAAACCCGTGCGAGTAGGATGAAACCACACCACATTGAGCGAAGCGTCTCAGGACCTCTCTTTGGCGTCACCGACTCTCGGCCCCCGCAGAAACTGTGTGCACAGCTCCATTTCACCGTAAGTGCCAGGAAAGAAACAACTACGAGAGAGAGCTCGACGCTTTAAATGAGCATGTAATGCACGCGCGTTTGAGAAGTGAAAGCTGGAATCAGCGTCGCTGAAGACAACGCGCACGTGTTTGCAGCGTCAGACGCTTCTGCCCTGCTGCATTTCACGCTATGAAACCTGATGGAACAGAGAAAAGCGGCGAGCCCGAAAGACGCTGACGCCCAACAGACCCGTGAAACACTCCTCATGTGGTTGCGTAATAGTGTTTTGAAATGGCTCACCTTTTCCACGAAGTGAACACCGAGAAATCCACGTGACGACAGGAACAGCAGGCAGACCGCCCGAGCCGCCGAGCCCAACACCCAGGCTGCTGTTATGGCGGCGTTTTGCCCAAGCGGAAGTCGCAATCATTGGAATATTTTTCTCTAACCTTCGAAGCTACTAATAATTTTAAAAGCTTCTAAATTAAGATAGAACAATTTATGAACGGTGCAAATATAACAAATGTATAAATAATTAGGCACCATGGCGCCAGCTGGCGGCTGCCGTGAAACCTACTTCCTGGGCCGCGATAGGGTCCGAGTGGCCACTCTTTACGTTCTACTATATTACTCTATGACTCAGTCTCGCCCCAGCGTTCCGACTCTGCTGCTACGCCGACTTCAACGCCCGCAACGCTCGGTGGGATTTATCTACTGTTTCCTTTTTGTTTTGGGCACAAGTTCGCCCCCATTATACGTTCGCAGTTTCCTCAGTTATTCCCTGTTTGTCACCTAGTCATTCGTGACATTTTGGCGGAGGTGCAGGAGTACCGCATGCCCCTGCTGCGTACCCCTCCGAGGGCCCGCAGTGCAAGTCCGGACGCCAAGCCCACGAAGAACCAACGAAGGCACTCACCGAGATCCGGTTCAGCTCACCGCGCACCAAGGCCTGCCGCCCGAATCTCGGACTTCTGCCGCCCAGGACCGATGCAGCCAACGAGGCCGACGACGGCCAACCAGTCGCCGACCCCCGCCGCTCCTGCCGTCATCTACCTGCGTCCGCCGCTGCCCCTGTACGCCAGCTACCGGCCACGGCGAGATCCACGAGGATGTCGAACACTGGATCAAGCACGACGAGCGTGTGGCGCGCCACAACGGATGGACTGCGGAGCAGG
>JAZHYW010016135.1:0-13499 GCA_037355805.1 Ixodes ricinus | reverse complement strand
AGACACGTATCAAGGAGCGAAGCAAAAGACTCACGGGCGAGGTTACCGACGCGCCGAGGTTTGTTTGCCAACAACCGAGAACGAGGGTGGTTATCGTCCGCAAGTTCCCTCCTTTCGTGTGCGGCGGGCTGGCGCGGTTGGCGCAGTTAACGTCTGTCTGCTTTACGTCTGCTAGTCAAAGCGATGGCTGTTTTCCTTTTCCTGCGTCTGTCGGAGATTCACCGCTTTTTCACGGACAAGAACGCGGCCGTCGAAAACGGCGAAGGAAAATACCTTGAAGGATACGTCCTTCCTTTTGAGGTGAAGGATTTCACTCTAATAGCGAATGTACAGGCGTCGTTTTTCACAGATTGTTGCTACGCGGTAAAGATGACGCGCCCAATAAACGTCACATTTTAGAGAGTCACTGTGAGTGCGCTTCGCGGAACCGCAAAGTGCAGCCACGTGGTGGCTACCGCGCTTTACGCGGCTATAAATGGACTGTCCATGACGGACCTTCCACAGCAGTGGCTGCAACGACCCCCAGAGCCGCATGTCGAGGCAGGTCGCTCGCTCAGGTAAGTGGAGACCATAGTTCCTTCCTATGTTAATACGTTTAGTTGCACGAGCTTTGTGGAACGATACCTCGTGTTTGATGAGTTGTTCAAAGATTATCAGCTAAAGACATATGACAGCCGATGTAGTGACTGGAAATAAACAAACGCAGGCTGTGCGATCGCTACTCTGAGCACATCATAGCCCAAAAGTCCTCGATCGCTGCTTGTTGTCACATTCTGCTCGCGCGACTAAAAGGCTATTGTCAATTAGCGTATTCGGGTATGTCTGTTTGGAATAAACCTAAGTGGTAAAAGTCTGAAAACCTGTGCCAATCTGTGGAAGAGAATCCGATCAAGATCGATCGAGCTACCTGAGCGCCGTCGAGCGTATCGCGGAAGTTATGTCGTAGACTCGTTGACACCAAGAAGGAATTATTTTGTTTTTATTTCTGGCGAAATTTTATGGAACCTTATTATGCTATGTCCTGTTCTTTAAGCAGACGAAGACTTACTCGGGGGTAATCCGATGGACTTCAGTTAGCCCTCTGTATTTGCTCAAGTCACTTTTTTCTAAGCTTACTCTCTTAACAGACAGGAATAAAAACACGCTGCTTCCTTCAGTGTAGCGCGCGTGCGGCCCCGGACATCGAAGGGCATCACAGAACTGTTATTGCTCCGTTTCGTGCGGCTAGGAGCCGCTTGTCCCTCTAAGCAGGCTGCAAGTTGCAGAGAACCACGCACCTATTTAATAGGCTAGAGCAGCGGTCATAAACTCATTTGAGTTTGGGGGCCAGATAACAGACCCACAAAATTTCGAGGGCCAACATAGTGGGGGTGGGTGGGGGCGGCGTTAATATATATTAGGACAAAGAAAAATAACAGAGATGGCGTTCCACGTTGCAAAGCAGCCGAGTCTTTCAGCGACAGCGAGATTTCCTAAGGAAGGGATCGCTTTTTGTAAAATAGTGTTTTGCAAACGCCGTTTTTAGCTTTGATTGATTCATACAACTACTTTAGATTTGTACCTAGTGTAGTTACAAGATCTAAAATACCACCATCCAGCCAATGCGCTGGAATCTTTCAATACAACTAAAAACCAAGCACGGAATCCTTACTATGTCGCACAATTCACTCGGGAAGTAACAGAGTTCAATATGTCTAGAAATAATGTTTTTCGTACCCACATTCTTGCTTTCCTGGCCATATTTATATCAGAATTAAAATATTTCTGTCTTAACGGCTTGTTAGACGTGTAGAGAAAGGCAGACGAAAAACGACTACGTCTGACGCATTCCAAAATCGAACTGTTCTGCTTTTCTTTTATTTGCACGCGATCCTTTGCACGCGATCTTCTTCTTTTCCGCAGTGGCTATCGCCACATAGCCCCCCTTTGGAGACGGAGTCGTCCCAGCGAACTGTCCTGGAGTGTTTGCTGCGGGTCGCGGGTGCTACTGTGGAGCTCGAGGTGGCTTGCACGCTGAGAAGATCAGCCGGCTGAGCGATCGTATCGCTCTCAACAAATGCCGGCTTGAGGCGGTCAACGGACACGACCGTGTCGCGGCCATTAACTCGCAGCGTGAATGTTTTTTCGCCACGTGCCACGACGAGGTGTGGACCAGTGTAAGGTGGCTGGAGCGAACGACGGACGCTGTCGACGCGCAAAAACACGTAGCCACTGTTGTGCAGGTCGCGATGGAAGAAAGGAGGCTTGCTCTGACGTGTCCGCGTCGGTGTAGCGCGCACGTCACCGAACAGACGGGCTAAGTCCTCCACGTAAGGCAATCCTGCAGTCATCGTGAGGCCGCCATGGGTCTGGGTGGTAGGGCTGACCAATTCAGCTGGGAGGCGCAGCGATGTGCCATAAACTAAATGTGATGCGGCACATCCGAGGTCTTCCTTTATGGCTGTGCGCAACCCTAGGAGGACGATGGGTAAAGACGTGGCCCATTTATCTGGTGTGGCGTGGGCCATGAGGGAGGCCTTGAGATGGCGATGGAACCGCTCGACCAAACCATTTGCCTGCGGGTGGTAGGCTGTGGTCTTCAGGTGAGCGATGCCAAGAAGGGTTGTCAAGCTTCGGAAAAGGGCCGACTCGAATTGGCGTCCGCGATCGGTCACGATTTCGGCGGGAACTCCAAAGCGGGAGATCCAGGTGGACAGAAGCGCGGAGGCGACAGTCTCGGCAGTGATGTCTTTGATGGGACAAGCCTCCGGCCAGCGCGTGAACCTGTCGATGACGGTTAGGAGGTACCGGTAGCCCTGCGATGACGGTAGGGGTCCGACGAGGTCCACGTGGATGGTGGCAAAGCGGCTGTCGGGGATTGCAAACTTTGCCAGAGGCGCGATGGTGTGCCGGGACACCTTACTCTGCTGACAAGCAATGCATGCTCGTGCCCACGCGCGGACATCAGTGTTCATGCCAGGCCAGACAAATCGTTCCGCGATTAGATGTTGAGAAGCGCGGATGCCTGGGTGTGAGAGAGCATGAAGGTTGTTGAAGATCTGACGCCGAAGTGGTAAGGGCAGGTAAGGCCGTTTCCGTCCGGTCGCAGGGTCGACGTCGCAAACGATGTTTGTGCCCAAGTCGGAGAAGTAAACGTCCTCAAGATGGAGAGAGGAGGTTGGGGAAGATCGAAGGTTGCGGAGCTCTTCGTCACTCTCTTGTAGGTCAGGAAGTTGTCTAAGGTCACACCCGCGGTACTGAACAGCGGAGACGCGACTGAGGGTGTCGGCGGGGATGTTGTGGACGCCCTTGATATGCTGAATGTCGGTAGAAAATTCAGCTAGGAATGCCAAGTGTCGCGTCTCTCTCGGAGAGTATGTGGCCTTAGATGATCTGAAGGCATTGGTCAGTGGCTTGTGATCTGTAAAGATCACAAACGATCGTCCTTCCAGGAAGAATCTGAAGTGCTTGATGGTAAGGTAAGCCGCGAGGAGTTCACGGCCGAAGGCACTATATCGTTGTTCGGTTGGTGTAAGTTTCTTGGAGAAGAAACCGAGCGGGAGCCACTCATTGTTGATGCGTTGTTGCAGCACCCCTCCTACTGCGTATCCAGAAGCATCCACCATCACGCTCGTGGGGGCGTCGTGCTCTGGATGAACTAAGAGGGTAGCAGAAGCGAGACGCTCCTTGATGGTAGTGAAAGCGTTGTCTGCGGCGTCGGACCAGCCAAGAGTGGCTGTTGTACCCTTGGTAGTTTGAAGGAGAGCTTCAAGGGGAAGTAGGATTGCCGCGCAACCTGGAATGAACCGCCTGTAGTAATTCACCAGGCCCAGAAAACGGCGGAGCTGGCGGAGCGATTCTGGACGTGGGAAATCGGTGATCGCTTTCACCTTGTCGGGAAGAGGTCGGATGCCATTGGAGTCTACCATGTGGCCCAGGAACTCCAAGGACGGGACGCCGAACGCACACTTCTCTGCGTTGACGATCAGGCCATGTTCAGCGAAACGCTCGAATACTAGGCGCAGGTGGCGTAGATGTTCCTCTGGCGATGAGCTGGCGACAAGAACGTCATCGACGTAGGCGAACACGAAAGGTAGTCCGCGGAGAATGGCGTCGATGAAGCGTTGGAAGCTTTGCGCGGCATTTCGCAAACCGAAAGGCATCCGGGTGAACTCGAAGAGTCCAAACGGTGTGACGATTGCGGTTTTCTTTACGTCTTCGGGAGCGACCGGGATCTGATGGTACGCTTTCTGTAGGTCGAGTTTCGAGAATATGGTACATCCGTTCAGGTTGGTGGTGAAGTCCTGAATGTTGGGGATAGGGTAGCGGTCGGGGACCGTAGCCACGTTCAAGCTGCGATAGTCGCCGCAGGGCCGCCAGTCGCCTGTTTTCTTCGGGACTAGGTGGAGGGCAGAGGACCAACTACTCGAGGATGGGCGAGCAATGCCGATCTCAACCATGTGTTGGAACTCTTGCTGAGCGACGCGAAGCTTTTCGGGAGCTAGCCGACGAGACCTCGCGTGTGTAGGTTGACCGCTGGTGATGATGCGGTGGACGACATCATGCCTGACCGGTTTGTTCCAGTCGGGAGCTGCCGTTAACGATGGGAATTCGCTCAGCAAGTCCCCGTAAGGCGACTGTATCGGTTGGCGAAGTGTGAAAGCAAACGGATGTAGTGTGGAGGTTTGGCCGGTGACGAAAAGGCCTGTGGTGGAGTCATGAATTTTCTTTTGGGCCATGTCTACTAGGAGAGAGAAGTGGGACAGGAAATCCGCTCCTAGAATAGCGTGACTGACCTTGGCTACAAGAAAGATCCAACGAAACGTCCTTCGCAAGCCAAGGTTGATCAGGATTGACCTCTTCCTGTAGACGGGGATGTTGGAGCTGTTGACCGCTTGCAGGTGGCAGATAGGAGTAAGTGTGCAGTCAATGGAATTTGCGGGTAGCACACTCACTTCAGCTCCTGTGTCGACCAGGAACCTCAGTCCACTGGTAGCGTCCGTAATGTAGAACAGGCGACCTTGCTTATTTGGGGGAGCGCTCGTCGCCACTAGCGATCCCGCGTCTCGTTTTCCGACCAGCTGCAAGGCCTGGTGCAGCGTTCCGCAGCAGCTCCAAAGCGCTGGTGATACCAGCAGTGCTGTTGCTCTTGCCGCTGTTGGTTATGCCTTGGCTGGTGGTTCGCCTGTGGCGAGGGTGAACGACGGCGGGAGCTTCTGGACTGTGAGGGTCGCCTAGGGCTGCGAGGTCGTGAAAGGCGCAGTGTGCTTGTGACAAGCTCCTGGAGATGTTGCACGTCTTCTCGCAGTGCTGCGATTTCATCTCGAGTAACCGCAGCCGCTTCTGGTGCGCGAGTCGCTGGAGTGGCGGGCTCTGGGCACTGGACTGATGAGATGGTAGATGTTGACGGGTGTTGGCTGGCAACCTCCATGATCTTATCGGCGTGGAGAGCCAAGGCAGGCAAGGATAAGTCGGATGCAGTCGCCAGGATCATTTGCACCGACGGTGGAAGTCGCTGCAAGAACAGCTCTTTCAAGAACTGGCTGTCGAACGTCGCGGCACGGTCGCCGAGAAGCGCCTGCATCTGGCGCAGAAGTTGCGATGGGCGACGGTCGCCCAGTTCTTCTGCTGAGACTAACTGCTGCAGGCGTTTGCGTTCCGAAAGCATTGTGCGTTCTAAAATGGCAGTCTTGAGCGCATCGTACGGGTTCGTCGCAGGCGGTTGTGCGAGGATGTCGTAGACCTCCAGCGCCACTTCGCACGGCAGCGAAGCCTGGACATGGCTGAACCGTACCTCTTGGGATGTTATGTTGGCCAGTCGGAAGCTTCCCTCGACTTGAAGAAACCAGACTTCTGGGTGCTGTGCCCAGAATGGAGGCAGGCGAACAGCGTAGGCGCCGACGGTCGCTGCGAAAAGAGAGGATCGCGTGCAAGGGATCGCGTGCAGATGGAGAAAAGCGGAACAGTTCGATTTTGGAATGCGTCAGACGTAGTCGTTTTTGTCTGCCTTTCTCTATTGGTGACCCGGACGTGATCCTCTTCTTTTCGCAGTGGCTATCGCCACGAGACGAAACAATCCTCGATCTTAAAGAAAACAGATTAGTGCCATATATGTTGAAATGTCAAAAGAGCAGAGCTATGTTTCCAGTGGAAATGAATGGAGGACAAGAGGTCATTATTTATGCGCACGCAGTGCTCGAGGCATAGGAACCGATGTTTTCAGCCACTGGACACTTGCGGGCCGCCACTCAGCGAGTCTCCTGCATGTGCCCACGGGCCGCGTGTTTCAGACCCTGAGCTAGAGTCTCTTTCGTTATCGAAATTAACCAGACAAATCGCTCCGCCAACAAAAAATGGACATGCACCACCATCCACCGAATCAAGAAATAGCTCTCAATGTGTCAATCCTCCCAGAAATTTAAAATGCGACACACCGTCGTGAATGCGCCCACCACATCCGAAGACGCAGCACGTTCTCATTTCCCCTGGTAACACTGCCCTTGGACAGCGCCTGATAGGAGCCGACCTGCTAAATAACACAGGACAGAAGCGGAACGTTCTTTTCTCTTTTCTCTTTATTAAGTTCCGCCCGAGGAGGCGAAGCTTAGTATAAGCTCCCCTCCCACCTTCACACCTCCTTTCCCATGCGCAGAAGACTGAAATGCGCCCACTTGCAAGGCGCATAGCGCTATTGAAATTTTGTTCGTATCGCTCTACTGTCCTGCGCCCTTTTTATTTTAATAAGTTACTCTTGTTTTTTAAAGAAAGCTAGCAGGCTACTGCGTCTTCATGACGACCAATGCATCTCTAACGGATATGTGGCCACAATCGCTACAAGGCAAAGATTTCACTTGAACGATGAATTCATTGTTACACGTAATGATCATGAGCAAGAGTGTACTTACAATTGTGTCCTCTCTTGTTCCATTAACAGTCTCGCTAAATATGAACCTTTCGGCAAGTACTGTATTCTTTTTCAGCCTAAGGATTATGTCGTCTTGAATGTACAGAATCCTCTCAATCTCCAGTCCTCTTTCCTCAAGAAGCCTCGGATAAACTACCCACTCGTGGGAAGGGGCTGTTTTAGGAATAAAGTGAAATTCTCCATTAATATTTGGTATTATGTCGTTTAGACATACTCGTCTTATTGTAACTATATTAAAACAGGATTAGAGGAGCACTAAGAAATATAAAAATAGTGCATCATACCAATAGCTCTAATGGTATTCGATTATAAAGTATTTGTTTTAATTGAACTAATATCATTTTAACATGTAATGAAAAAATTGACACCATTTTAGGCTGAATCCGAAGCTATACACACGACTCTCGTACAAAATGCGTCGCCAATTACAAGAATCCAACTCTAATACAACAATCTAGACTAATCTGTAATGTAATAGGTATTTCTTTTGTCATGAACACTCTTGGACGAACGATCTAGCCACTAGTGTGTGCATGATTATGACCGTGCTGTCTCTTTTCTTTCTGCTTGTACGTGTTTTGTTTTTCCTTCCCGTGGTTGAGATTCCCTTATTATTCTTAGTGGTCTTCGAGCATACATAACATAAAAAGTATTATTATGGTTATCTTTTAACCGGGACCTATGGAATGATTTCAAATATTTACTGTTGTTTTATTATTATGCAGTTTGAAAACAGGTGAAATCGAGTAATGAACTGAAATAAAGTAAGTTTATAGTACATGCATCATTTGTAAAATAATAATATATAAATTAATGAGAGTAATTTTTTCTGCACAGAAGTCAGTTCTACAGGGTAGTTATGATATTTACATCCCTTAACTAAGCCAATAATTTGAACCAATATCGTCAATATGTTTCGTAAAGACGGTAAACAGCTATCACAGAGCAACGCACTTGGTAAAAAAATAAAGTTAGAGAGTACGTTTCATGTCATGAAAAGTTATAAAACGCTTGATGATATTTACATCAGAAATCCATTTTGTAGCATTCCGCTAAAACTTTCCCCCCCCAAATTATGAAGCATTTCGCTAGAAATAAGTTTCACAAAATTACTAGCGCAGTTACTCTTTTATTTGTTCTTATAACATTTAAATTACTACATAAAACTGATGTAACCCATATATTATTCTGTTACCCTTATGAAGTAATCTTGGCGTCGAAAGATAAATTCTTTAAAGAATAAGGAGCTAAGTGCACCTCAAGATTTCCCCCTACTTGACTGTCAAAGTGAAGCGAATATAACATAGTTTCTGTAGAACGTGTCGTGCTCCTGTTCTCATGACGTGTGCGTTGAAGTTCTGCTTATGACCGGCTCATCATGACGCATTACCTGGTTTTATGGCCACAAATTTCTTGCGAAGGGGATCACGTGTACCCTATGAGTGTCACAGTACTATAATAACCCAGTCTCAGATTAGGGGCAATCTTAAGTAGTTACGGTTTGTTGTACACAAAACACGTTTTCCCTGATGATACGAGATATACCCCACGTTATGAAAAATTCTATTTCAATATTTTCCAGCACCGTATTTTCTTAGGAAATAGCAACAAAGTAAGCGGGAGCAGAGTTTGACTAAGATATATGCTGGAAAACACGCAGCGTCATCTCCCTGCTCCGAAATAAAACGCCTTAGAAGTACGGAGGCATCCCATGCAAGAGTGTAAGGGTTGGCGAGCAGCTGCGCAACTCTGCTTCACACCATATATCGGACGATTCCCGCTCATCCACGCAGTGTTGAGATTGTGTACCAATAGTCCTTTTGACAAATTACCTAGGCATCAAGGACAGTGCTGGGAACTTAAGTACACGCGCTTCACGTGCTCGCCTTATCAGTATAAAAGATTCAAAGTAAATAACCAAAATAAGGAACTGATGATCACGCGTGACCATCGCGATTGGTTTTGGGTTTTTGCTTTCGAATGAGTTACTGCAGCAGAAGACAGTACGCGCAGCGCGTCGAAATACACTCGCGCAAGCGCACCTCAGTGCTTGGATAATTTAGCAACAAGTCTGTTATATTCCTGGCCAGCATGTAGCGCCACAAGGTCCCCTGGTGGCCTAGTGTGACGATGTCTGGAAGTGCAGCGCTCTATATTAAACAGGGGGCCACACGGCTCCCTCAGTTTATTGTTGTGTTGGAACCGTACTACGCGTGTCATGCTTCCGCTTCTTGCCGCCGACGAACGTTGGCTGGTTGGAAGCGAGTCCGGTTTACACTTGTAACAGTGGCGACGAGGGAAAAGTTTAGTTCTTCGTACAAAGTTCGTCACGGTTCCTTGCGAATGATAAGTTCGCGAATCATTCTGCTCGGGCTAGTTCTGCTCGTCATGCCAACCTTCGGCAGAATTGAACCCTTTGAAGGGGGAGGAGAGGACTGGCCGTCCTACGTCGAGCGTCTAGAGGCTTTCTTTTCGGCGAACGATGTCGTCGCGGCCAAGAGGCAAGCCATCTTCTTCAGCTGCTGCGGTGCGAAGACGTACGCTCTTCTTCGGGACCTGGTCAAGCCTGCCAAGCCTCAAGATAAGTCTCTGAATGAGGTTCTTTCCGTCCTCGGCAACCATTACTGCCCGAAGCCTTCCGCCGTCGTCCAGCGCTTCCGTTTCAACTCGCGTGCTCGCGCCGACGGGGAGTCTGTGAGCAACTACGTCGCAGCGTTGAAAAACTTGTCCGAGCACTGCAGCTTCGGAGCTGAGCTAGAAAACATGCTGAGGGACCGTGTCGTCTGCGGGATTAACAGCACTGCAATCCAGACCAGACTTTTGGAACGGCCAGACTTGACGTTCGAGGACGCTGTACAGACCGCTGTGGCCATGGAAGCGGCGAAGAGGGACGCCGGGGAGATTTGCCAGACCAGCCAGATCAGCTCCGGCAGCGCCGCGTTCGCAACGCATCGAGTCACGGCACCTACGGGGGGCGTCACCTGCTACCGCTGCGGAGACGGACACCTCGCGTCCGGCTGCAAGCACGTTAAGACTACGTGCAACTACTGCCGAAAGCGAGGACATCTATCGAAAGTGTGCAATTCGAAACAGAGGGACGCCCAGTCATCCAGGAAAAGTTCTACCAGGCAACGCTTTCTGGGGCAAGCGTGCCCGTCCCCAGCAACGGAGACGCATCCAGTTAATGTCGTCCATGACAACGCTGAGGACGACAGCGCATCGTCCGAGGTTTTCGACATGTGGCAAGTTGACAGCGTCGCGCCGTCACCGCCGTTCACCGTCACCGTCTACGTGTGTGGCAAGCCACTCTGCATGGAGGTGGACACGGGCGCAAGTGTCTCTGTCATCGCCAAGAAACGTCTGCAGGCGCTAGTGCCTGCGATACGAGTCATGCCGTCCGGCGTGCTGCTGCGAAGCTACTCCGGTGAACTGACCCAAGTTCAAGGCAGAGTGGACGTCAGCGTGCAGTTCCACGACAAGAAGGCCGTGCTGCCATTGTTCGTCACCGGAGATGGGTCACCTACTCTACTTGGACGCAACTGGATTCGGGAGCTGGGCCTCAACTTCTCTGATGTGGAGGTAACTGTTCATTCTCTCTCTGACGTCAAAACTCTAGTTCAAGAGTTTTCTGCTGTGTTCGAGGAACGGCTGGGTACTTTCAAGGGGCTCAAAGCCAGTATTCATGTTCCGGAAAATGCTCCACCGAAGTTTTTTAAGCCACGTCCACTACCTTTCGCGCTCAAAGATGGAGTTGCACAGGAGCTTCAACGTCTAGAAAGGGAGGGCATTATTGTACCAGTCAAGACATCAGCCTGGGCTGCACCCATTGTTCCTGTTGCCAAGAAGGATGGACGTGTGAGGATTTGTGGCGATTTCAAGGTAACCGTGAATCCGGTGGCCACCCTGGAAAGGTACCCGATTCCCAGAATCGAAGACCTGTGGGCCATGCTGTCTGGGGGTAAGAAGTTCACCAAGTTGGATCTGAGGGATGCTTACCAGCAAGTGATTCTTGAGCAGGACTCGAGGAAGTATGTCACCATTTCAACACATATGGGGTTGTTCCAGTACACCCGCCTTCCTTTCGGAGTGTCGTCCGCTCCAGCTATCTTCCAACGGGAGATGGAAAACTTGTTCCGAGGGCTGCCACACGTCGCTGTGTATTTTGATGATATCCTGGTCACCGGCACGACTGACTCGGATCATCTGCACAACCTTCGTTCCGTTCTCAAGCGCCTTTGTGATGTCGGACTGAAGTTGAAGTTCGACAAGTGTCATTTTTTTGTGCCGCAGGTTGAATACCTTGGGCACATTATCAACCAGGAAGGGTTGTCTCCAGGCCTGGGCAAAGTAGCGGCCATACTTCATGCTCCTGCTCCTCGCGACGTCAAGCAGCTTCAGAGCTTCCTAGGATTGATTAATTTCTACAGACGTTTCCTTCCTAACCTGTCTGAACGCCTGCGGCCACTGCACTTGCTTCTTACTGACGGGAAGAAGTGGGAGTGGGGAAAAGACCAAGAAGAGGCTTTTACCACAAGCAAGCACTTGATGACGTCCGCTCCGGTTCTAGCTCATTTCAATCCAGAAAAGCCGGTGTGTCTAACTTGTGATGCATCACCATACGGGATCGGTGCAGTTCTGGCGCACCGTGAAGCCGATGGCCAAGAGCGACCCATTGCTTTTGCATCAAGGAGTTTGTCCCGAGCAGAACAAAACTACAGTCAACTTGACAAAGAGGCATTAGGCTTGGTCTACGGGGTGGAACGGTTCCACCAGTACTTGTGGGGGACCCCTTTTCAAGCTTTCACGGACCACAAGCCGCTGCTGGGATTGCTGAGTGCTGACAAGCCAGTTCCTGTCCACGCGTCACCTCGGCTTGTCAGGTGGGCTCTCAAGCTTTCAGCGTACAAGTACGAGCTGACCTACAAACCAGGAAGGAATTTAGGTCATGCTGATGCACTCAGTAGACTTCCATTACCTGGGAGCAACGTTGAAGAGAACGTGCCGGCTGACATCTTCATGCTACAGCACGCATATCCGAATCTTCTTTCACCCGCCGTTGTGGCTCAAGCCACAAAGAATGACACTGTTCTGGGACATGTCGTTCTCGCTGTTCTCAGAGGAGAGAACCTTGCACTAGCATCAGAAACAAGCCCTTTTTGTGCAAGGAGTTCAGAGCTTAGCCTGCATGAGGGTTGTTTGCTCTGGGGAGCACGCGTGGTGATCCCAAAAGTGCTGCAGGCTCGAGTCCTGGATCTGCTTCATTCCAGCCACCCAGGCATCGAGAAGAGCAAAATGATCGCCAGAAGTCACGTCTGGTGGCCGGGTATCGATAACGACATAACCCACCATGTGAAGAGCTGCTCGATTTGCCAAGCTCATCAGCGGGCTCCGCAACCAGTTCAACAGACGCCCTGGCCGTTCCCCCAGAAGCCTTGGTCCAGGCTTCACATTGATTTTGGAGGGCCATTCATGGGGCATACTTTTTTGGTCATTGCGGATGCTTTTTCAAAATGGGTCGAAGTGTTTCCTGTCTCGTCAACTTCTGCAGAGGCTACCATAACAGCCCTGCGAATGGCCTTCGCTCAGCACGGTCTACCAGATCTGATTGTGTCAGACAATGGGCCTGCATTTGCAAGTGAGCAGTACTTGGACTTTCTAACATGCAACGGGATACGCCGCATGCTCGTGCCACCATATCATCCAGCTTCAAACGGGGCAGCGGAGCGTGTTGTACAAACCGTTAAGAACAAACTCAAGAAAAGTGGCTCTGGGGATTTTCAGACTCGGATTTCCAGATTCCTGTTTCATTACAGGACTACTCCGCACGAGGTCACGGGCAGAGCACCTTGCGAGTTGTTGACGGGGAGGATGTTCAAGACGCCGTTGGATGTCCTGCGTCCCAGCCTCCAATCATCAGTGCTGCTCAAGCAGCTAAAACAGAAACTGTATACTGATAAAGGCTGCCGACAGGGACCACCGCTCAACCCTGAGGAGAACGTGTTCGCCAGGAACTTCCGCCATGGTATGCCCTGGGTGCCTGCTCGAGTCATCGGCGCCACAAGTCAATCTTCAGCGCAAGTCTGCCTTGAAGATGGCACACTGTGGCATCGGCACGGTGATCACCTGCGTTCCAGACCGACCGACGCCCCTACAGCAGCTACGGCCGAGGCAGAGACGTGTCAACCTGTTGGTGCTGCAGTTCAGTTGGAACCACAAGTATTAAGCAAGAGTCAACCTGCTGGTGCTCCCGGCGCTCTGTTCGAGCCAGGCGAAGCAAGCGTGGGTGCAAGCGACAGTGTCGCAAGCACTGGGGTAACTCCTCATCCTACAAGCATCAGTCCACCCCAGCTGCGGCGTAGCACAAGGACTAGGAGGGCCGTGCAGCGGTACTCCCCTTAGCTGTTGCTTGTCTTTGTACCTTAGAGGGGAGGACTGTTATAGTAAAAAGTAACGAAAATACTTTACTCGTTAGTCATTCAGAATACAAACGAGTACGTTACTGCGTTAGCGAAAAATGTAACGCGTTACCAGTAACGTCGTTACTAGTAACGCGTTACCTCCAACACTGGTTGGAAGCGAGTTCGGTTTACACTTG
>JAZHYW010016134.1:0-10948 GCA_037355805.1 Ixodes ricinus | reverse complement strand
AGCTCGCCCGAAATTCATGAAGGCAAGACCCGTTCCTTACGCTCTAAGGGATAAGGTTTGTGAGGAGTTAGACCGCCTTGTTCAAACGGGAGTCTTGTCTCCGATAACGCATTCGGAATGGGCGGCGCCGATCGTTCCTGTGCGGAAAAGTGATGGATCCGTTAGAATTTGCGGAGATTTTAAGTTGACTGTGAATGCTGCCTGTGCTACTGAACAGTACCCTCTGCCAAGCATAGCGGACATTTTTGCGTCGATGCGTGGTGGGGCCGTGTACAGTACGTTAGACCTGCGAGACGCGTATAACCAGGTACCGTTGGACGAGGATTCCAAAAAACTGACGGTGATTAATACACATCGCGGCCTCTTCCGTTACAACCGGTTGCCGTTCGGGGTTGCATCGGCTCCAGCCATTTTTCAGAGAAAAATGGAAACTATGCTGGCCGGCCTGCCAGGAGTGCAGGTGTACTTGGATGACGTGTTGGTGGCTGAGCAGCCAGGGACTGAAAATCTGAGGGGTGTGCTGCAACGATTTCAAGACATGGGTGTGCGGCTGCGGCAGTCGAAGTGTACTTTTAGGAAAAGTGAAATTTGTTACTTGGGTCACAGAGTGGACCAGGAAGGGCTTCACCCCATCGAGAAGAATCTGGACACCATCCGGCAGGCCCCAAACCCTACGAACGTAAGCGAGCTCCGTGCCTTTATTGGATTGTTGACGTATTATCATCGGTTTTTGCCAAATATGTCTACCCTGCTGTCACCGCTTTACGAGCTCTTAGAAAAAAATAAAGTATGGCAATGGGGACCGAGACAACGAGACGCCGTGGAAAAGGCCAAGACGGTATTGCTGAAGTCTCCGGTGCTGACATTTTTTGATCCAGCTAAACCACTCCGTCTGGAATGCGATGCCTCACCAACAGGAGTAGGAGCTGTGCTCTCGCACCGATCCGGGTCTGTAGACCGACCAATCGCATTCCGTTCCCGAAGCCTGACATCAGCAGAAAAAAATTATTCCCAATTGGAGAAAGAGGCACTAGCCTTGGTGTTCGCCGTGACCAAGTTCAGGGATTACGTGCTAGGTCGACAGTTCGTTCTCGTAACCGACCACCAACCCCTTGTGGGTCTGCTGAGAGAGGACCGGCCGATACCTCTGCTGGCATCGGGAAGAATTCAAAGGTGGGCCCTTCTGCTCAGCGACTTCCAGTACAAAATCGAATTTCGTCCCGGAAAACTCAACGCGAACGCGGACGCCCTCAGCCGGTTGCCCCTTCCAGAGACCGAGAAGAGCCGAGAGGAGGAGCTGCCAGAGTACGTGTTCGCGATACAGTGCATGGATGAAGCGTTTCTGCCGGCACGACAGCTAAGAGAGCTCAGTGCCACGGACAGAACACTTACTGAAGTGAAAGGCTTCGTAATGCGTGGCTGGCCGAAAAATCTAACCAAGGAACAGCTGGAGCTGCATCC
Source organism: Ixodes ricinus (assembly GCA_037355805.1). Taxonomy (NCBI): domain Eukaryota; kingdom Metazoa; phylum Arthropoda; class Arachnida; order Ixodida; family Ixodidae; genus Ixodes; species Ixodes ricinus. The sequence goes on along the minus strand of JAZHYW010016134.1, from coordinate 9,487 downwards.
TTATTTTTGCAGAAGGCAGGAGTTGACTGTCGTCCAGGACCTGCTCTACTGGGGACAGCGAGTCGTCATTCCAGGGGCAGCCCAGAAAGAGATGCTCAAGCTACTCCACGAGGCTCACCAGGGGGCGACGGCCATGAAAAGGGTAGCCCGGACATTGTTTTGGTGGCCCGGATTGGACGGTGAGGTAGAACGACTGGCTCGTCTTTGTCACAACTGTACACAGGCTGCTCCTATGCCACCAGCAAGCACGCCTGTTAACTGGCCAGAAACGGGAGAAAATTGGTCGCGGTTGCATATTGATTTTGCCGGGCCAATTGAAGACAAAATGCTGCTGGTGGTAGTGGATTCACACACTAAGTGGATCGAAGTATGTGTAATGCGCACTGCCACCACTGAAGCCACCATAAGGAAGCTCAGAGAGATGTTCAGCCGATTCGGCTTACCACGTGCGATTGTGTCCGACAACGGGACTCAGTTTACTAGTCAGCAGTTTGGCGAGTTCTTGGAAAGAAATCATGTGGAGCATTTACGAACGGCTCCGTATCACCCACAATCTAATGGATTGGCAGAGCGAGCGGTCAGAACGGTAAAAGAGTCCCTAGGAAAGTTGTCAACCGGGGATTTGGAGACGAAGTTGGCGAAAGTATTACTGTCCTACCGTCGCACTCCACTGTCGGGCGGGAAATCACCGGCCGAACTCTTACTCGGTTTCCAAGTACGCTCGCGCGTCGACACTGCTGTGCCGTCAAGACGAGTCTGCTCGCCTGACTTGCAGGTCCCAAGAATTCGTCCTCATGCTGCCGTGTGGTACCGGAACTTCGGGCAAGGTGAAAAATGGTTGCCCGGGGTGGTGGAGAGCAACCACGGAGCTCGCATGACTATGGTCTCTACTCCCGGAGGCGACGTCCGCCGTCATCTCGATCAACTACGGCTACGGGAGGTCAAGCCTGAAATCAGCGAGGCACCCGCCGCCAGCGGTTCAGCGGTACCTGCACGCTGTCCCGGGAGCCCTGCTGACCCGTTGACCCGATCAGCGGTACCTGCAGCCTCGGCCCGGGGCCCTGCGAACGAGTTGGACGGCGCAGCAACGACCTCAAGCGAGCCAGAAGACAGCTGTGTGCCGTTCGAGCTGCGACGATCCACCCGGACTCGGAAACCCATTGATCGCCTTCAATTATAAGAAGAGGAGAATTGTTATCACTTCGGCAGCGTCACCGAAGCATGACGATACTGTTATCTAATGTTTGTTTGTTTTATTAACTGTTATGCCATTGGCCCGTGGCCGCGCTATATATACTTCCACGCGTGCCCGGAATAAAGCGTTCTTACCCTGGTAGCCGGCCTGTCTGTTTGGTCTTCGCGGTTCTGCCCTACCGCGAAGGGGCCATGAGATGGCCAAGTGACAACACTTACTAACCGGTACGGAAGAAGGAACGGGTAAGCGTGGTTCATCGTGGACGGTTCCGCCGTGCCCTCTGACAAACTGCCACCAGCCGGCGCCTTTTGTATACCCTCTTGATGACGTCACGGTTTCTTGCACACGGTGGCCGATGGGGGCGTCGATCACAAGAAAGCTTTCCAGAAAAGTCGCATTGTCACCATCGCTGGCGCGTGTCGGGTTGCCGCAAACGTTGAGCGAAGAGGGGTTTCCATGCGCTTGGTCCCTGGTAGCTGGCTGGCTCAGGTTTCCGCATGCCAGCTATCAGGTCCCTGCAGCCATGGTCAGAGGTCTCCCAAACCAACGAGGGCATCTGGTACGCCGCAGCGGAGGACGGAAATTAATTTTGACCTGTTGGTTTTTTTTTAAGTGCAACCGAAATCTGTTACATGGCGCCTTCTCCGCAATAAGCCTCCGTCATATTGCAGGAAGCTCGGCTGGGATTTGAACCCGTCACAAGGGGATCCAGACACAGACACTTTGCCTCAGAGCTGCTGACTTGGCACGCAGCTAATGGAGGCTGTTGCATTGTCTAAAAGTACTTACTGGACTTGCAAAGACGTGTTTACCCATAGCACATTTCATTACATTTGTACTATTTTTTTAGTTTTGAATTTGTTTCTGCCAAATGATGTTCTAGATGAATGATATCTATCACAGGCATAAGTTTTTATTGCGAAAGCATTAACTGTCCCATGGAGCGAGCCGACGTCATCAGGCACGACCAAACGGCAGATAAATTCCCGAAGCCGCGAGCTTTGAAACCACGCAGAAAGCCACGCAAAACGGCAGTGATACGAAGATGTAGCGCGTCAGTTTCAATTAGCGCCACCCCATGGCGCTGCGTGCCCGCGCCGGAGCAGAAACGGTCCACTGATCCTCTCGGCGCCTCGGACGTTTCTGCTCCGGCGCGGGCACGCAGCGCCGAGAGGATCAGAAGCGGCCGCGGCGGGAAGAACGACATTCATGCTTTCGCATTCACAACTCATAAGAAGTGCTTAGGTGTACCTCGAGCCTTTTTTACAGTAGTAAGCAACATATTACCTGGCGTGTGAGCTGCAGAGCTGGGTATTCATCTACGAAATCAGAAATTGAGGGGCCTTGGCTTACAAACTTTCGTCTGGTCACAAAGGTCCTTTTCATGCAGTTGTCTAGCAACTCCAAGGGGGATCCGGTTTTTAGTTCCTTTTTCATTGTCTGGATTGGGTGGCAATGTTATGCTGATCTTCACTTGAGGCTACAAATGCTTCGAGCTGCCAAAATTAGAAGCAGAGAATTAAATCAACCCTATTCAATATGTCTGCTCATCACCCCATGTTTAATTTTATTTTTTATATTGCAACTCACTCTCAGAAACTTCAAATGCAGGTGACATGCAAGAAGCTACTGGAGTTGTCAAGTTAAAGCGAATGATTTAAGCAATCGAATCCCACTACTGCGTTTCAATTTGTGCCGATTCATTGTTACGGCTGTAATGCTAAGAGAAGACCAATTATCTATCATAATTCACAACACTCTACCCAAAGTGTGGTAAATCGTGTTAAATTATGATAAAAAATGACAAACAGATTTGTAACTCAAACAGAATTTTTGCAAAACAAAAACTGATATATTAGGAGAATTCGGTGCCAAATCATGTTAAATTATGATAAAAAATTACGAAACTTTCCTGTGAGGTAGTCAGACAATGACTCCACACAGCAGAAGCTGAGATTTGTAATTCAAACAGAAGTTCTGTAAAACGAAAAAGCTACTTGTTCTAGGAGGGATTCAGTGGCGAATCGTGTTAAATTATGATTAAAAATGACAAAACTTTTCTGTGAGGTAGTCAGACAATGCCTCTATACAGCAGAAAGTGAGAGTTCTAACTGAAACAAAAAGTTTCTGTAAAAAAACAAGAAAAAAAAGTGAAAGCCGTTTACAACTTCCTGTAACGCCGAATTAGAGCGCAGCTCTTGAGGAGGAGGAGGGGAAGGTACGGTAAGGGGGCTATGCCAGAGCCACCTAGATTGGGAAGGCCCTTTCACTCCGCCAGCCAAGCTCTCTGACGTCACTGCACTTGCCCCAGAAATTTCAAAGCTCCTAACTATCTCGCCTCCCGACAGATGGCGCTAGCTGCTACACCGTCGTACACGAACCCGGGACAGCCCGGGAGGAAAGCCGTCGCCATTTTTGCGGGTTGCTGACAGCACGTGCGTTGCTTGTTTTTCTGTCATCGTACGGCCGTTCCTTGTTGCAGTGCTCGTTTTCGACGAACATATTTCGTTGACGAATGCATACTGCGACACGGGGCGGTGTTGTGTACCGGACTGTCGAGGGAACTACGACAATGATCCCAAAGTTCGCTTGTTTTCTTTTCCGAGAGACGTTAAGCGAAGGCGGAATGGCAGCGGGCAGTCCGGCGGCGCGACGTCGACGTGGGGCTGTTGAAGGACCCCAAGGTAAGCTGTATCCAGCGTGCGCCTTCCGAATGGCCAATATGTCTCGTAATTATTGCAAGAAATATTGAATTGGTGTTTTGTTTCTGTCACGCGCAGGTTTGCGAGCGTCACTTCAAACCGGATCATCTGCGTACAACGTCCACATATACGGACTGCGATGGACGAACGATTGAAGCTCCCATGAAGCTGACGCGGCTAACTCCTTCGTATATCTCGGACGCGCGCAAGTCTCGATGAAGAGCCTGAAGTGAAAAGAAAGCGAACTGAAAATGAGCTACTCCAAAAAACCAATCATAGAGTTCCCTAACAGCGTTTGAAGAAGAAGAAAACAGCTACAAAATTTACAATCTCGTGAACTGATTTCTAGTGTTAACGAGCAGCGAGATAGGAAGTTTTGGTGTACAACAGCATGAAGACGCGCCTCATCTTCGCCCATCATCGAACCGGCATTGCAAGCCCCTGAGCTGCTTGTCTCTGTGGTAGTGTCACAGGATCTCTCCGTTCGCGTGTATTTGAGTGCGCTCCGTTGGTGTCGGATGATGTGTGCATTCCTGGTGATGACGTTCGTGTGCGTGAGACGTGCCTCATCTTCGCCCACATCGAACCGGCACTGTGCTCCCTGAGCTGCTTGTGTCTGTGGTAGTGTCACAGGATCTCTCCGTTCGCGTGTATTTTAAGTGCGCTCCGTTGGTGTCGGATGATGTGTGCATTCCTGGCGATGAAGTTCGTGTGCTGGATAACCTTCTGGACGACGTGGAGCGCTCGATGGAAAAGAAGGCCACCAACAGGAGGACAAGGTAGGAAGAATGCTTGACTGGCTTTCTCATTGCTCGATGACATTTGTGACGATGGAGTTGCATGATGATGAGAGGGCTGACGCACTGATCTTCCTGAAGGAACAGCGTAAGCTGCTGACAAAGAAGAGCGGAGATGCGCGGTATTCTGCAGAGCTTTTAGTTTTTTGCAGCATATTGCACAATTTCTCCGCATCGCATTCAAGTTTTTTCGACACAGCAACAAGCTTGTCTTGCCACATGACACAACCATCAAGCGAGTTTGTGCTGCTCTTGATGTTAGTCGATCGCAGGAACAGTGTGAAGAAGGTTCCTCTCAGGTACATTAAGCGCAGTGCAAGCATTCTAAAGCCTTGTGAAAAAAACGTGACGCTCATGCTTGATGAGATACACCTTCAGCAGTTCTTCGAATATAAAGGTGGCTGTTTAACAGGGTTTGCTGCGAATTCTGCGGAGCCAGCGAAAAACAGCACATGTTTTCATGGTTCAGTCTTTTGCTTTCGTCATATAAGGACGTCGCTCATATCCTTACTGTAAATAAATGTTCTAATGGCTAGTTTGTTTTGTTAACGTTGGCCAGTTTGGTATTCCTTTTGTCGCACAATTTGATTATGGCTGTGAATATTACTGTACCAAATGCTGAAAGTTTCTTCGTTGTCATACCTTATTGATACATTGTTGTGAATGATCAAGTGGCTTGGGTTTTCTTTTCTTTCTAAAAGCTGGTTTGTTCAGTTTTTTCTCGTCGCAAAATGTGGTTATGTCTGTCATAATGGCCGTTCCAAGAGGTAAAAGTTCGCGTCTTCCTTGTGATACACTGTACTTATATTGTAACAATATTTTGCGATGTAGCCGGGCCTTGTGTACACTTTCTTTTAAGAGTAAAACTATACGCACTCCGGAGTGCATTTCGGACGAGATGGCTATGCGCACTCCGCTAAACTCACATAAAATGAATGGTCGACAGCGAGCTTTTTCAGGCGATGGCTTACATAGCTGCTAAAGCGTCCGCTTTGTACGCGGGTTCGATCCCCGGCGGGCCGTACTTTTTTTTTTTTTTTTTCTTTTTGTCGTGGGTTGATTGCGATGTTTACGACATTTCTTTTTTTGCGATAATTTTGTCGACGAAACTTCGCAGAATTAAATAGGACTTCCTTTCCGGGGTGCGATCGAGGACAGCGGGGCTTGGGTTGCCGGCCGGACGCCGCGAAGCGGCGTGTACTGGTTACGTTTTGTAATTAGCAGCCAATACTGTCGCCGCGAAGCGCGGCAGTGAACGCAGGCGGGGCTGGGTTAACACGCTCCCAGTGATACACGCGCCGTTCGAAGGGCCACGACGGGCATGGTTCTCGGCGGAATGCGTTAGCCATCTCGTCCCGAAATGCACTCCGGAGTGCGTATAGCTTCTCTTCTTTTAATGCCATCGGAAGCAGTCACGACCGCCGTGATGGAGCGCAGCAGCAGTATTCCATCTCCATGTAACTTAGTATTCGTTTGAGAATTTCATATGCTATGCATCTATCGCGCAATGCAGAAATAGGTGTTTACGCAACTCTAGTAAGCCTGCGCGGAAGTTCTGCCGTCTCAGCAGCTCTGGTCGACGGGCCAGGTGCTGTGACGTCACGGAGGCGGTGAGGAGGCCTTCTCCTAGTCTAGGTGGTGTTGGCTATGCCCCTCCTCCTCTCCTGCTCACACCCATCTAGAGGAGAAAAAAATTTCCGCTAAATTTAGCGGGGAAATATTTGCGCTAGATTTAGCAGAACATTTTTCCGCTAAGCTTAGCGGAAAAAGACTTCCGCTAAATTTAGCGCGGAAAATTTTTCCTAGATTTAGGGGTGGGAAATTTTCCGCTAGATTTAGCGAGTAAAATTTTCCGCTAAATTTAGCGGAAAAATGTTTCCGCTAAATTTAGCGTGAAAACTTTTCCGCCAAATTTAGCGCGGAAAATTTTCCGCTAAATTCTAGAGGAAGTGTACCATCATGCGACCGCGCCAGTTACGCCGACGGCGACGCCGACGCCGACGCCTCTCAAGCTGAAACGACGGCCGAGCTGCGCTCTAAAACTTGTTCAAGAGGGATTCGGTATCTTGGTCACAGCTGACCGGCGGCGCGGAAACGGTGGCGGGACTGTCGGCCTTGATGCGCAAGCCGTTTTAACGGAAAAAGTGAGCGCGTTAAAATAGAAATTATTATGCCTGCCCTGCAAAAGCGTTGCACGAAGGACTGGGATGTCTAATTTCGTATATCGTATGCCGCGGATTTCTGGTCTTGTGCATGTACGCAGCTCAATCTGTGCTCATCGTGACGGCAAACCTCCCGCTAATACTGTAGAGCTCAGCAGTACGGACTACGGAAAGTTTATTCTTTGCCATAAGTAGGAGAAAGCTCGTCGAGCAACGGCGCGAGCAATGGACCATGGGAATGTGTTCGCGTTTAAGGCCGATTACAGAGGAACGTGACCATTTATTCCAGCACTTTCAAAAGGCAAATACCCGTACTGGCTTTAGGTAATTACGAAATCAAATAAAGAATGCTCGAAGCATTTCAAGTCGTCTGTGTCGGCGTTCGAGATCGAGAGCTCAGAACGGGCAGTGTGGCGAAGAGCGCTGCAACATTGCAAATAACACGGCACAAAAATATGTACGGGATATTAAATATTAATTTTGATAGAAATAAAAACCTAAACACGCCGATTATGCAACTGGAACGTTTAGTACTACCACGACAGGCTACCGTTGGCTACCATGAGCACGGCAACGTCTTCGGCGCATCGCAAAAGGTAGTAGGCGTTTAAAGGCTTTGCAGCGCAAGCTTTACGGAATTGCCACTACGGCATCAGGAGCCTGCGGTAAACAAACTTCCTGTCAATAACCATAGAGCAGTTTGATCACGTAAGCTGGCAATGCACCAAAACCATTACGGCATGGCAGGTAGTTGCCAGAGCCTGTACGCGAAAGCATCAATACGTGAACATTGCTCTTCAGGACTTGACGGTCGCCAGTGCGCGGCTCACTTTTAGAGCGATAGCCGGCCAGGCAGACTGCGACCCAGACGGTATCTTCATCACCTCGCAGCAAAATGTCCCGCCACAACACGACTTGCTGGCTGCAGCCTCAGCGACGCTCGCCCTGCAAGCCTTTTGCGAAGTTGAAGTTACTGCAGCACCAGCATAAGCATGCTCATTTTCTTAACGCGCATCAACATCTCCGTCACGTGTAATATGATCCTGTTCCTAAACCGCTTCAGCATTTGTAGACAAAGAGGTCACTTTGGCGCGTAGCAACAGCGTCTAGCGAACAGGCGCACGGGATATCCTCCTGGAGAATCTATTCCGCCTCTTCCTGCCAGCGATTTACCACGCCCCCGCCACCTATAGGGCGTTAAAGGTGCAAGTAGGGGAAAAAAGAATGTCACATAACTATGTTGCCTTAGTAGTTGAAATAAAATACGGAACAAAACACAACGCAATGAAAGAGCTGAGGCGTGCATGTCCATAAAAGCTTCCAGTGTGATCATGGAAGCAGCTGAACAGTAGTCTCCGAGCACAGAATCAGCTCCATATAGTTTGATATAGGGCACAGAAAGTCGGGAGAAACTGCAATTAAAATTACAGTGTAACAGGTGAGTTTAGTAACAAAATTGCAAGATAGCAACTTTTGTGGCCTGTAGCAGACGGGAAATGCGAAAAATATATTAGGAAATTTTAAAGGACACTCAAATGAAAAGAAGACATCTGTATTTTGGTCAACGTATTTCCTAAAATGAATTATCACAAACAAATATATTTTCTTCCGTAATGTTTAAAGCACAAAACGTTGAGTGAAATCCATCGAAAACCGACTATACTTCGTTTCAGCTTGGGTCCAGACGCGGCCGATGCTGCGAGCACGAGCGTGTGGCCCTTGAACAATGCTTGCATTGTACGAGCGCGCATGCTTGGAAGCGTTGACGCTGGAAGCCCGAGCCTCGCGCTTGTAACATCCTGGCTTTAGTCTATGTACCCCAGCTGAAACATGAAATATAGGGATTTGTCCCATGCATAATACCTGATTCGGTTCGCTTCTTTGCTTAAACACTTTACAACAAATCAGCCAACGATGACTGCCCCGGCGCAAAACAATGATTTGGTAATCAACATTTGTAGCGTCAATAATCTTAGACAATGGGAGCGAGTTTGGCGTGAAAAATACTTTGGTTTCCCGCTCGCCAAACTCAAAAAGATATGTTGGCCGTCAATAATGCATAAAAAAATCGTTTTCACCTATAACTAAAGTTTCCCTCGTTCCGCTTGGGGGGAACTTGCGCTGATTGCGTATGTTTGTTTACGTAGCGAGGGATACTACACATCCTTTGGCCCAAGAGCGTCAAGAGTGGAAACTTTTATAAATTGCAAGAAAGAACTGTGTGTAGATATCCACAAATGTTTGACAAACAGGCCAATCTAAAAAAAAAGATTACTCCCACCCTTTTCGCATCGGGCCTGGACGTCCGCCGCATGGAAGCGGACACCTTTCCACTGGAGCTACTTTTTTTTAAATTATTGTTGCCTGCCATTGAGCTGCTCGTCACCTTCATATAGTCTGTTTAGACAACTGACCGTTATTTGTTTCGGGTTGCTGTCAGCCGGCTGCCGGCGGAATATCCCTCCCCAACTTTATAATCTGGCGGGCGCGAACTCAGCGCAGGCCTCGCCGAAACCGCCAAGGTTTCAGCCAGAGACACCTTTCGGCGAGCCCATTGTCAGCTGAATGACGAGGTGGACAAACAAGGAATAGTCAGAGGAAACTGAAATCGGCGAATGGGGGCGAACATGT
>JAZHYW010016133.1:0-41381 GCA_037355805.1 Ixodes ricinus | reverse complement strand
TCTTTAAATATAAATGCAGCAGCCGAAGCGAGATGATATCAAGGCCATTACCAACCATAGTTGTCACTCATTTCTTGCGTTCTCCTCTGCTGCATATATGTAACATTGCATTGGCAACTGGAACTTTTCCTTGAGGCATGAAGATTGCAAGAGTTTCTGTTTTGCTAAAAGGTGGTTCTTTTGATAACATTACTAACTGTAGGCCCATACCCGTACTTCATCAAAAGACTATCTAAAAATGCGCCGAGGTCATTGCTCATGCTTCGCGATTTAAGTGAGGAAAGGCAAAGGGAAAGCCTCCTGCACCATTCGTTGCTGACTAACGCGCCCGATATTGCAGCTACAACAACATATTCGATTTAAAGCGAGCGGCGCTCACTCACTGGGGCACCGCCATGTTTCCCCGAATCCCTACCGAGCCAGTCACGTGATTTCAAAATCCCCTCCCAGGTACTGTGGCTAACTTTAGCCGCGGTTAGCGCTTCGAGCATACGGGCCCTGGTGCGGACTGGCTCGTGGAAACTGTAAACAGCAATACAATCACATCTACCAATGCGCATTATTTTTTCTATAAACTTTTGTGGTCTTTAACAACACAATACGATCGAAAATAAGGCTAAAACGTTCTAGATCTTGCTTTGTGTAACATGCCGATTTTAAGTATAAGTGCGCTGTGAATTCCTTGGTTAAAATGGGTGGTTTCCGTCCATGTTTTACTGTCGAGTTTTTCCTCCCGTACAAGCCAAGAGTTCCGTGTATCTCATCAAATTACTGGTTTTGTAAAGGTGATTATTTAAGTCTTTGTAAACTTATAGAACATTTTGACTGGGGTTGTGCTGTTTCTATGTCAAATGTTGACCATTCTACCAAGACGCTTACCACAGTCGTTAGAAGTGCTTCGACAAAGTTATTTATGATTGCTAGAACAAGCCGTCACTATTTTAGAACTCCTTTTCTAAAGAATTAAGGCGTAACCTAAGCAAAAAAGATAATTTTCACCGACTTTATAAAAAGACTGGTTCTGATCTTTGGTACACTACATTTTAGAATATATCGTTGCCTAGTAAAAAAAAGGAAAATAAATATTCAAGCGCAATAAAGGTTTGCACTCTACACCATGACAGCACTGAAAACAGTGTGAATCGTTGACCGTCGGCCCGGAGTTCCTCGACGTGTGCTACAGCGGCACCTTTCGTGAGGTGCTGCGAATCCGGTTGTAAGTTCGTCCCGAGGACCACAGTAAGTTCATCCTGCAGCTCTGCTACGCCCATTGCGACACCTATTCCTCTCCCGAGGAGCAGTTGGACGCCGCCTTCCAGAATAACTTTCCCGCGGGTGACTGCATCGGTCATGACGGGCACAAGAGCACTCGACCTCGGCGGCAGGTTCACGAGGTCCGCAATGACCTGGACGGCGGCTGGCGTCGTTTTGGATCCCTCTGGAGGTAGGGCGGGCTTTCGCAACGTCAACTTGTTTGCTCTAAGGTCGATCACGGCACCGTTCTCACAAAGGAAGTCCATGCCAAGGATGACATCTCACGAACAGTCCTTGAGGACGACGAATTTCACAGCACAGGTCTCCACGTGGATGTCCACACGCGCAGTACACCTCCCTACTGGTGTGGTGGGATGTCTGACGGCGTTTCGTATTTTCGGGCCATCCAACGGCGTCATCACTTTACGAAGGTGGCGAGACAGCTTCCCACCTAAACACGGAATAGTCTGCTCCGGTATCGACGAGTGCCTTTGCGTCGTGGCCGTCGATGGTAACGTCGAGGTTATTCGACACCGTCACAGAAGCGTCGTTCTGATGCGCCTTGTCGCTAGTGTGGGAGCCATCTGGCGTTTGTGGAGGATATTGTCGTCGTTCGTCCTCGGCAACACCACCTCCCGGTATTGCCGCACTCAGTTTTCCCGGCGGGACGCGGGAGACAGGCTCTATCGGCGGGACCGATGGGCAGGTGATGCTGCAGGACATTGAGGTGAAGGCGAACGAGACCCACGTCGAGGCACAGGCATCGGGGAGGGTGGACGTTGTAAGTAGTCGTTGATCTCCCGCGGTCGCTCACCGTAGCTTGGGCGCGGGTCGTCGGGGTGGAAGCCGCGTAGCCCCAGCTGCCGGTACGGGCATCCCCGGTACACGTGGTCAGCTTCCCCGCAGTGGTAACACAGCGGGCGTCGATCGGCCGTTCGCCAAAAGTCGGTCTTCCTGGGCGCCGGTTGTTCTTGTCTGAGGTACTGACGTCGATCGTCGAGACGTCGGGGGTAAGTCTGTGCTGGTGCGTCCCGTCGTCATGGCGCAGGAGGTTGACGGGCAACAGGTGGCGGTCGTCTGGCCATAGCGGCGTACGTTAGCGTCGGTTGCTTGGGGGCTGGCACGTCGACGGGGGTTTCAGGCTGCAAGGCCCGCTGTACCTCGTCGCGCACGATCTCGGCGACTGACAGCGACGCCGGGCGCTCAGCAGCGGAGAGCAGCTTTCGGAGCTCCTCTCGGACGACGCCGCCTCGGATGGTGTCGCGTACGTCCGATGTAGTGGAGCCCAAGTAGCAGCTTGGCGACGCGGATGCAACGACGCCAGGTAGTCGCTGGTAGTGGGAGGCTCGTGCCTGTAGGCCACATTCGATATTCGTGGCCTCCGTCACGAATTGTTCGACAGTCGACGGTGGGTGGCGAGCAAGGCCTCCAAATATGTTCTCCTTAACTCCAGGCATGAGAACTTTCAGCTTCTTCTTCTCCGTCGCGTGAGGGTCGGCGCGTGCACTGAGACGTAGCACATCTTCAACGAAGCTAGTTACGCCTTCGTCAAGGGCCTGAATCCGGGTTTCCTCCGCCTTCTGTCACCGGTGTTGGCTCGAAAAGGTCCGTTTCAGCTCGGTGGTGCAGATGTCCCACGACGTGAGCGCAGCCTCGTGGTTCTCGAACCAGTGCCTCGCAGTACCCTCCAACGAAAATTACAAGTTCTGCAGGTAGTGCCCGGCGGTCCACCCGTTATGGCGTGCCACGCGCTCGTAGTGTTGGATCCAGTCCTCGACGTCCTCGTGGATATCCCCGTTGATAGGCGTCGGAGTGCGAGGGGCGTCGGGCAGGTAAACGACGGCGGGTGCTGCTGTGGTTTGCGCCGTCGAGGAAGCCATCGTTGTTATCGCTTGCCTTGTCCTCGCCGGGAGTGGTCCGAGTTCAGGAGCTTGGCCTTGGAACGGCTGCTGGCAGGAAGCACCGAGTCTTCAACGGAAGGTCGTCGGGGAATGCGGCCTGCTGAACGAGTTCTTGTAGGGGTACGCTGCACGGGTTTCATGACCGCACCTCCACCAGAAACGTCACGAGCGAAGATGACAGGAAGACAAACGGTGAACTGTAAACTAAAGGTTTAATAGGCGAACTTGTGCCATACAAAATGAGTAAAGAAAGAGCGTCGAGGCAGCAGAAAAGCGGGCGGCGATTCGGCGACGTAACAGAGAGCGAGAGTGAGACTGACTCGACAAGGTCGCGGGTAGCTGCTTATCTACCGTGCGTCACTATCTCGAAAGTTCGGGAAAGAAGGCTCGAGCATCCCGCGCTCGGGGTGAGGATGAACTGGCACTTTCGAGATCAAGAAAGCAGGTGGAAAGTTATGTCTGGTGCGAGAATAAACGCGAATCTTCTAGAAGTCAGTGACCGAGCGTTGCGTTCTTGGCCCTGCGGGCGGAAATATGACTCTACTGGCGTGTGTGATAGCGCTTTGGGAGCCCGTAGAGTTCAGCGTATTAACGAGAGTTCTTGCTTGAATTGAATCATCTATTAAACATATTTACATTATAATCACCCCCATAGGACCTATCAATAATTATTTACAGAAACGTAATCCAAGAACTGTTCAAGAAAATATACAATTTCGAAATTCTGCTGAAGGTGGATGCCACAAGATAATAACAATACTGCTTCCAGATGTGAGACTTAATATTTCGTAATCACTTGTGACTTGAGTAAAATTTTCCATTAACTCACATTTAATAAAACGTTTCAAGTGTATAGCGCCACCACAACCAGGCAGGTATTTATTGTCTAAAAATAAATATTTGTAACCATGTATAATAGGAATGACAGCGTCCTGCTAGTACCACGTTTTCGCAAGCATTATCGGGTTAAAGTAAGCCCTACACTGATGTAGAAAAATATTATTAAAAATCATATTGCATAACGAGCATTTAAGTGAAAAAACGTGACCACAATCTCTAAAATATAAACACTGATTGAGCTTTTCGAGTAAAACATGTTCTTAGTATTCTATTGAACGGAAAGAAGGAACAGTGACACTACAAAAAAAATTACCCTATAGTTTTATTGTCTTTCTCACTGGTAATTTGAACAAGCAGCGCGTTCATGGCCTGACAAGTGAAAATCCTGCCGTTTCACACTCAGACACAAGTCCAGTTACATTGAGATTTTTTTGCTTCTTTTTCATTCGTTTAATTAAGAACAAGCTTCACTGTTGTGCAGAGATGTTCATAAATGGAAATGGGCGCATCCTTGTAAAGACCGAGTTACAGATTTCAAAGACGCTTCTCTTTCACCTGATCAAGAACAGCGTCACAGCTTCACGCCTTCCACGGTTCAGAAACAGCACTGTAATGTGTTTTCGTTCTGTTTTTTTTCTGCATCCCAAGTCGTAACACGATGAGAAGCAGCAATATGAGTTGACGCGATCGGTTCTCAGATAAGATTCCCCATTTCTTCTAAAAAATCTGTAAATACTTCGCTGTCGTGTTTCCCTAATCCCTTGATTTTTGAGTTGACGTTACGTGAATACTGCTCAGACTCCGTGAGCCGTCTCTGGCAGGCCTTCATACGCCTTTTCATTTCGATGCATTTCTTTGACAGGGTTACGTTCTTCTTTCGACGCTTGACATTTTCTTCTAGAACATCTTTTAGAATTTCCTTCGATGTCTTCTAATTCAAGGTTCATGAAGCTTATGCTGTAGTAAACTTCCGTCAAATTGTTCCGCTTTTCACGATAATCTTTTCTGGAGTATATTTTTAATGCCTCCCTGAAAGTCCGTCATTATTGCCGAAGTCCCTGCATGAGGTAATTAAGCGATTTTGAAATGTCTTTCCACATAAAGCTACACGTAAAGCTATTACAAAAATAAAAATATGACAGATGAAAGCACAAAATATGCGTTGTGGCAGTAGCAACGGCAATCCTAACTAAGGGTAACTAAAAAAAAACTTAAGCACACCTGTAAAATTGAATGGTGTGAGTGTGGCAGCTCTGTGCCGTCGCTTCTGCTAAGTGTCTGGAAGATCATAAGCGTTATTCTTTTGGAACGAATAGCGGCCTACTTCTCGCGGCACCGCCAAATGCCAGGCTGACTCGAAGAACAGCGTAGTCACCCAGGCGGCTGTACCGTTGGTGCTTAATCGCTACAGAGCGGATTACCAGAAAACAGGATCAGCGACCTGCGAAGATGACTGGTGTGAGCGTAGAAGCTTTTTGCGTCGCTGCTGCCTAAATCATCAAACACCTTCAGTCATTCAAAACCCTTCAGCCCTTCAGCCAATGAGCCTTTCAGGCTCCTTAAGCCGTTTAGTTACTTAGACGCGCAAAAGATTGTGAAGCACAGAACGAAAAGCAGTTTAAAACATTAAACAACAGATGAAGAAGGCGCAACCGTGTTATCTGTCTAAACAAGGACTTATTTCGAGGTACTCGGAAAGCCGCAGCGTAAATTCGTAAAATGCGAGACAGTTCAACTAATAAAATCCAGCAGGTGTAGAACATGCACCCATACACACTGAAAATAGCACGTTTAGGAAAAAACGACGAACGCGAAATCAACATCCGCTGCCGTTGATAAATCGTGAGTACGGTCAGGTTGTCGCGGCTGGTGACGTCATGGTGGTGTGTCTGGCATATTTTCGCTCGCTGGATGCTTCCGAAGCCGAACGGAAAAAGAGGCGTCACAAACTGGGTACTGAGCGACCCTCTTGATCTTCGCACCCAGCTGCCCTAGAAGATGGGTCCCTCGCACGGGACGGGAAGCCAACACTAAGGGTGCGCTCGTTGTTGCGCATTTATTTTGCGCTCGTTGACGGTGAAAAAAACAGGACGACCAGCTTTGAATAAAGGCTATGATTGGACCCACTAAAGCAGGTTATCTTTAAAAAAAATGGCAAAAACGTCCCGCTCACAATTTCCCCACACACTCTCTTTCTTCTGGGAGAAAACTTGGCGTTCTTGTGAGCCCCAATCCAGCACGTGAAACACGTACACAGAACACACACGGACACAGCAATGGGACCGTTTTAAGAAAGGCCACTGAGGGATAGGGACAAGGGCGCTTCTACTCAATTTTAAACATTCCTTGCGGCCGCAAGATGCGAATGGCCAATGGCTTTCCCCCGTATATAGCCTGATGGGTCACGTGATATATCCCACAGACCCGTTACAATTATATGATAGGTGCTCTGTTTTGACGAAAAGGATTTTGACAGTCCCCACGGACCTCTAAAACAAAATGGCGGGTCTCCTAAACCATTTCAGAATTTCAAAAGCTTACGCAAGGCCCCTTATAGAACTTCTAAAAACATCTCAAGTCCTTAAACATTTTCGAAAGAAACATCACGACGTTTAACAAACCCTGGCATGCCCCGTAGATGGCATTTTACTAGACAAACGTGTAAAATATAGTTTTCTAAATTGACTGAGCTTCACGCAGAGTGGTACATGGTCCATAACCAACTGGAAAAACATAATATCTTAACGTTAGCTTTGAAACAACCTTCATTTTTTAAAATAATATCTATTTTGTTAATGTAGGGCTAATGGATAACATTCTGTGAAGAGTTAAAAGCCTGGCCAGTCCAAAATGTGTATAAGGTGGGTAGTTTAATTGTTGATTTTCCTCCTTTATATTTTTTATAATTGGGTTACCATTAGTATCTGCCCAATAGCGGCAATCTAATGCCGTCCATCTGCGGACAAAAGGATGGAAAGGGGAAAGCACATAGAAGAGAGGAGGAGAGTAGTGAAAGACAAATCAATATGGAGGTGACGTCACGGGGCGGAAGCCAATGCGCACGTGTTGCGCGATGAGGCGATCTAGAGGCAAAGCCAACAGGCGAAATCCAATGCGAACTTTGGAAACTGGTGAAGAGCGAAAGCAGCTTCAGGCAGCGGATGCCGCTGCTAAGCGTGCGAGGCGGGCGAATGAGACAGAGGAGCGGAAATAGCACCTAGCTCGCCCAGCCGAAATGCGTCGCAAGAAGCGGCCACCCGACGCGAGCCTTTGTGCGACATAAGCGCATTCCAAACGGCCCAGCCTGCCCTCTTTGCAGATAATCAATTAAGGAAGATCCAAGCATGACACTTGACTAACGCCACATACGTCCCCATTTGGGAAACACTTATGACCCCATAACGAAACCAAAAAAGGGCACGAAGAAAGAGAGAATGCAAAAAGAAATTCGAAAGTAACTGCCACAACACAAAAGCAAACAGCATTATCGTTTACCACAGGGTGACGTGTTTGGCGTTTCCCAAGTTCACGTGGTCATTCACTAACAAATCTTCATTTAATTTTTTGACAATTTATTTAACCTTCTACACTACAGCCTATTGAGAAGTTATATAGCATAGAACGTGGGTGTTTGTTAGGCCCAAAATGCAAGCATTAACGCATAATGTGCACCACCACGAAAGACGGCCCATGAGAAAATATTTTAGAACAATGGTTTGTATTTTATATTCGTAGCCCTCTTGCTGTTGTAATCTAGTTCTCGTCAACTCTCGTTGTTTCTTTCGAGCCGAATACTATAATTATGTTCCAAGTGTTATTGTTTTATGTTTGCGTGTTTTTTTTAGGAAGCTACTTCTTTCTGTTATAATGCAAACTGAACGCAAAGTAACAAAAACACTTGTGTTTGTTGCATTGCGGACATACAAGACATGTTGTTGAAAATTTATAAATGTATACTGCGGCAATGGTAACATGCCTTCGACAACTTAGCATTCAATGATGTTTGTCGCAACGGCTGAAAATGAAGCTCTAATTCCTTCGGCTTAGCGCTACGTTGAGCCGACTGTTTGGGTTGTGTGGGGCTTTGCATTGCTTCACTGTTTTTCTTGTTCCCAACTCTATTCTTCCTATATTTTCGTGTATTCTTCCAAGTATGACGGCAAGATATTCTAGAGAACTTAGTGATGTGTTATAGCCTATGGGTGAAAAACAAACCAATAGTATTAAGGACGTCTCAAAGTCCTAACTGACCTGGTAAGCAAGCTGGACGCGTTTGCGACTGACATAAAAAACGAAGTCGGAAAGGTATCAATTTCGAACACAGCAATCAATACCGAGCTTGTCCGGTATACGCGAATCAATCACCTTTCTGAATGCGGACGGGGAGCAGGTCAAAACAGGTGCTGTGGACTTCCGACGAGAGATTACTCAGGTGAAAAGCCAGAGCTTCCGGGTATTAACAAAAAATGAAAGATAATGCGAGCACTACGTGAGGCAAAAACGGAAATAGTGGAACTTAAACAGTACAGCAGAAGTATGGACATCCAGATTAAAGGCCCTCCTGTGGTTGTAAATGAAGACCAACCAAATCTAATGGGGTCCGTTGCTGTGTGCCTTGGCACTGAAATTTCTAATGGTGATGTTGATGTTGTGCATCGGGTGCAGTCAAAGGATAAAAGGAAGCCAAACGTTGTGGTGAAGTTCATGAACCGAACTTTTCGATAAAGGTCGCTCTCCAAGGCAAGGAAGACGAGATTAAACACCGGCCTCCTTGGATTTCAGAGTAGCAAACATCTGTACGTGAATGAACACATTTGTGTTGAGAATAATAGCATGTTAAGCAAAGCTCGTCAGGTGAGGAGTTAGAAAAACAGGAAATTTGTGTGTTTCGCAAGGAAAGATCCTAAGGCGCATGACCAATAACTCACCAGTTCTGCATGTCACGAGTGAAGAAGGCCTGGCGAAGGTGGTGTAGTTTCTGTAATAATAACTTTTGGAGTATGTTTTCGCCATCATGCCTTACCACTCTTCAAAAAAGTAATCAATTAGTAAAAAAAAATATAATACAATTTCGATATTTTATAGCAATATGGTTAGTCTTGAGTATAAACATCAAGTTTTTGACTGCAGTACATATCGCGGCATGACTTCCTCTTTGATGTGATTGCCTGTAACTGCAACATGGCTCAAATGTAATGAAGCAATTTCTATACATGGCTATAATCTGTCCTGACCTCCACGAGAGTCACTCACAAGAGGAGGTGGCGTTTCGTTATGCGTATAAAGAAAATATTGTATTTCAGAAAAGGTTAGCTGCCTCCGTCAGTGATGAGGTAATGGAAGCACTATTTATAAGTCTTGATTCCGGATTGATAGTTGGTGTACCGTACCGCCCGCCTAGCTGGAGTGTGTCGGTATTTGTTTTTTTTAAATTTGATGCAATACTTACCTCACTACTTAATGGAAATATGAAAAGCATTGTTGTCGTTGGACACTATCAATATATACTCCGTTGGTAATAGTAATATTAACTGGAGGTGACGTTTTAGGATCATTCAATTAGCGTAATCTTGTTATAAAACCTACTCGCATTACTGTAACACCTAGTACGTTAATTGACCATGATCTTTGTAACATTGAGTCCGGTGTGTGTGCTGGTATTTGTAATGAACCAATAACCGACCATTTGCCCTTATTTGTTGTTGTGCAATACACCTGCCTCGTCACGTCAAATATGTCCGATCTGTACTACGCACTAAAAAAATTATAACCGCCTTTGGAGCATATAGAAGAAACACAATGTATGACAACTTATCATCCAAAATATACATACGGAATTTTACAAATTTGTTGCTGACCTGAAAAATGCGGTAACGAAAAGTAGCGTAAACATTGCTTAAATAAATACATTCAACAAGTTTGTCCTTGGATGACTAGCCACATAGTTAATGTTTTAAATTAAAAATATAGCTGGTACCATAAATGGAAACGAAACAAAACGAATTATTATTATGTAGGCCAGTTTTGTTGGTTAAGGAATAAATCAGTCCCTTTGATGAGAAAAAGAAAAAAAAGAATACTATTTTTCGCTTTACAAACTTGCGGACTGTGATACCCCCCCAAAAAAATTGGGTCGTAGTTAATAATGTCATAAATCAAAGTTGAAATGGCCGTGCATTTCCTTACATAATTGAGCAGGATACGATGAAAATTTTAACTCTCTATTTTACAAATATAGGGCGTTTCTTGGTGGCTCAACTGCCTCAGGTATCCCACTCCTCTAGTTCACAGAAACATCATACAAATCGTTTCGTCATACAGAACATAGAAATGTATACAATTATAGTCACAGTTGGAAACCGTCGACTAAATGAAGCAACGGACCAATCTCGATTTTAAGGGGGGACACTACCCAGAAAAAACGATTTCTGCAGAAAAAAAGTTGATTTTGAAAAATGCCATATTAACAACTACCAACATCTGGAGAGTATTTCCAGAAAAATTCATTGGTTTACACTGCATAGTTAATTTTAAAAAATATATATATTTTTCGGTTCCACCGATGCTAAAAGGAAAGGTAGAAAAAGAAGCACTTTGAACGCAATTTTTTCTATTCCATATTTGGCGTACATTTCCCTTTAGGAAAACTATCGTTTTGTTATTACGTAGCTTGGATTAATTTTTATGAGTTTTTCTGGGGCGAAATTTTAAGGCGAGGGCAGCTATGAGCTTGCATTTTGATATTTTTGTCATTTTTCACGCTCAAGAATTAAAACTTTGGACAAAGGATGGAAATCTAAAAAAACAGCACTTGTGTTTATGTAGCATTTTGTTGTCAAAGATGACATAATAAAGAAATATAGCTCCATAGCTATTTGCTTTGAAGTGTCCTAAAGTAATATAACACACGAAAACGACAAATTTACAAGCAATCTTAAAACAATAGTTTTGCTACGCAGACACGCCCACTTTCATCTTTGAACATTTGCTATTTATTTTGTACTTTACCCAGGTTAACAAACGTTTGCACAAATGTCCCCAACATCAACAGAAACAAGCCTTGTTAATATCACTTAAGTGACGTAAGTGAGTTGTTGAGTGACGTAAGTGACGTAAGTGAGTTGTTGAGAACACAACAAGTGATTCCAAAAACACTTTTTGGGTAGTGTCCCCCTTAAGTGTAATTAATACAATTTTTGAGAAAGTACTTTGCAATCGCTTTTAGGAATTTATAAATAAATACCACATTATTCGCTCTAACCAACACGAATTTAGGCCGAATAGATATAATTCTACCGCCGTCCTAGTTACCTAGATATAAAAAAGGCATTCGATACAGTTAGTCATACCATTTCATTGAATAAGCTTAATAACTATGGATTTAGAGATAAAATATCCAAACTTTTTTGTAGCTATCATTCGGACCGATGACAATGCGTAATAATCAATGACTTTACTTCCTCCCCAGAAGCTGTGCAAACCGCTGTTCCGCAGAGTTCAGTCCATGAACCTATTTTATTCTCTCATTTGTGTAAATGATTTCTCGTCTATCCTTAAGTACGCAGACTCACTAATGTTCGCTGACGACACGGCTTTAATTTTTATACGCGATAGTGTTGATCAATTATATTCTAAAGTAACCGAATAATTGATTAGGGTGCTGATTTGGTTCACAAGTAATCAACTCACCATTAGCCTACTAAAAACCGAGTATACAATGTTTGATTCTAGTACAAAAAATAAACTACGTTGGATTGGCTACATACATGGACAAAACAAAATTACAACATGTTTCTTGCTGCAAATATTTGGGTGTTCATGTGGATTCAGGGATGCACTGGAAAAATCAAATTATAATATTTGTTGGAAGGCTGCTAATGGTTGTTATACTTTACTAAAAGCGAGCGAATGTTTTGACTTAAGTACTCTACGCATTCTTTACTTCGTATTCGTACATAGTCAGCTAACATATTGCTTAGAACCAAGGGACATACATATCCAACGTAGCAAGATTCAATTAGTTTTCTACAGAAGCATGCGCTAAGAACAATCATATTTTCTAGTGGAACTGACTCAAGCCGACCCTAATTTCAATCATTACAAGTGCTACCCCTAAGATTAGTGTATAAATTAAAAATGGTTCAAATAATATATAACAAATAACGAACTAATGAACAACTGCCTTTATTTGTGTTTAAATGCCCATAACAAAAATACGAGGGCTGTTGTTCATAATCAATTTAACTTACCACGAAGTAAAATATATATGATCGAAGACATTTTAAATTCAATGGTGCATTCGTATGGAATAATAATAAACAGATATCTAACATTTAAAGTGCTTAGTATCAACGGATATTAAGCATAAATCTAACTTGTTGCCTTTATTAAAAACGTTGCTATATAACATTCAATGTTAATAACGTAACCATGTCTCTTGTACGCAAGATATTTGTATTTGATGTAACGTTTGCTTCGTGCCGCACGGTGATACGTAGTTTATGATTCAACCCGATACTAGCCATAGTGGCTATGGGTCTAAACAATTGTAGTGTAAATGAATCATTGATTTGAAAATAAAAATGAAGAGAAAGATTTGTTGCAAACAAAAACCTCTACATGCAGGCGCCACTGGACATGGTGTTTTAAAAAGTGTGTCAAAGTATCCTTAAAATATATGTATGTTGCATACAAATCAGTGCATATCAAACGACATTTTTAAAAGGATGTTGCTAAAACGAATGAGTGATATAATCGAACCAGTTCACAAAGAAGTGAATCTGTTTACATAATGTGTACGAATGAATATACCTCAAACAACCTTAAAGTATCGTAAACCAATGCCTATGTAGTACATAGAGCTTTATTTTATTCATTACAGAGATATGCGTTTAAAAAAAATGTTTAAATGCATAATATATAGGCATAAATTACTACAGGCTATATTAAACTGTTTTACACCTGGCTTACTCAACCTAGCCTCCGTTTATACGTTACGAAGATATGCCACCAACGCTATATCACTTGAACTTTAATTCGTGCATTTATAATGTTCCCATTAATCCGTTTTTTGTCCGCTTCCCTCTGTGGTGTTTACTACACTTCGCTGCAGCTTAAGTCTACATTCAGACAACGCTACGACGTAATGGGAACAACAAATTAGAGTGAAAAACTCTAGTCATTCTGCCTTTTCTGTTAATGATTTGTTCAGCTCTGATAGAGCCAGTACAGGAAGATAACAAAGACCACACTATTGCGATTTTGAGACTGTCTAATTAGTCCTAGTAGCTCGTAGCATCGGCTGCATCTGGACCTAAGGTGAAATGGAGTTTAGCGTGAGCACCGTGGGTTTCCACATATGTTAAAATCCTATTTTTCCTTGCAGCTCTTTCCACGTCGATGGAATTATAATTCGGACGCACCTTGAGACCGACCTTCTGTCGACCGGTCGCTGCGCTATGACGGGACCAAGTGTTTTTGAGAAAAGTGTAAACCCATATGAAGTTGCAATTGTGAGATATCTTATCATTTTGTTTTATTAGTACAGATAATCAACGAGTGATATCTATGGTCTGCAATTGGATACATTCAAAAGAAAAGCCGTTTATAGTTAAGAGAATACTTTTCAAAAATATTCGCGTGATGGCAACGTTATTTTACTGTAAATTTACACAATGTTTAATGTAAAAGATGCTCAAATGTGACGTGCCCAAATGTGACAACTTGAAATATCGAAGTGAAATGAGGGCATTTTTGGTAGATCAGTCATCAAATTAATAAAAATTTATAAAGCACAATTTTACATGGTTTATTTTTCAACGTTTTATTACTTTAATGCAGAACGTTTAAAATATTACCTGATGCCTAGTATAAATGAATGCACACAAAACTTCGCCTAACAAAAATAACTAGAGATACAAAAACAAAACAAAAAAAACATTGAACATGTAGACGTACAGCAGCCACAGTTACGCAAACAACTGGTGTTCAATTTCGTGAGCAACTGATACCGAAGCAAAAACCTGACAAATAAAATTGGAAATCAAATTATTGTATGTAATTTAATGCGAGTGTTCGGCTTACACTTTTCCTTCCTTCCGTAGCATTGCTAGTGAAGAAATTAAGTACAATTAAAAGATGACGTATTACAGAACGTTTTTCTATAAACGATCAGTCGCAGCGACGAACGCTTATCATGAATTCGAGCAAAGTAGCTGTCGGCATATTTTGCAGTGGTTCACCTTGTAAATCAATACCATTCGCCGCATAAGGAACACTCTTTAGCTTTTCTCAATCATGTCATTGGCGTTTTCATAGGCGCACATGATACGAAAATACTTAATTAGAAATTATGTTGAAACGCGAACACTTTAATTTGTGTTAGCGTACTGTTTAAAAATGCTTAAAATGCATTCTGACATTTTGTATTAAAAATGTTTAACACATTTTACAGGCTTAAAGCATTCTAGAAAATTAAAAGTATAATGATACGCTTTCCGTTTCACTACAAGAAATCTAGATTACATACCGCGACATGCCGCTCTTCTTGTGATTCAGCGCACAAATCAGATGGTGTCATTGTACGTGCGAGAAACGATTTAAGTTGTTCATTTTATGCTGTTAAATGAAACATTGGTAAAAATGAAACCCGCCGTGTAGCGCGACCATCGATCTTTAGTTATTGGCAGTAGCTTTTCTAACGATGCCTTAAATTTTCTGATCCAAATCGCAAAATATGGCCTGTGACCGTTTTGGATATTACTTTTAAGTACAACAAGTGGACTACTAAGTAAATCGATTATTGGTGTGTTTGTTTATAGACTTCTCACAAACCGTAAATTGAGGGAAGATTAAAAACAGTCGTTAAAAAAATTGTGCCTCATTATATTACAACAGCAATATAAGATAAGCCCTTTAAGAGCTGGACAGAAATGGCTGAAAGGTCTTCATAGCTCCACGTCGAGACCAAGCTTCCGCCCCTCGACAGCACTTATGAGTCGACATGACGGCATACTCGAGGGCAACGCGCGCGTGCTGGAAACAAGACATAAAAAAGACACCCTGCTGTTCTGGTTCTTTCACTCCCTTAGAGCGTGTTTAACCACTCGGACACGAACGCAGACATTTGAAAGGTTCCCGCCATTACTCTATGAATGAAAAGAGCAGACGTAGCCCATGGCTGTGTGCATTTTATACGTGAAGGTTTAGAATGCCAGTCAAACTCAGGGCACTCGTATTCAAAACAAATGTGATAGGGTGAGCCCATAGTCACAAAAAAATTTGCAAAAAAAATTAAAAAAATTTGCAATGTGTTTAAGAAATTGAAACACGGTAATGGCGGATTTCCACGGCAAAAATAATTGCTATGTCTTTTTTTTGCGGATTGTGTTTTACTGCATTGTCACGTCACCCATACTGCGATCCACTCCTCGGCAACCGACAAAAGGACTGAAGTGGTTGAGCGCACCTCCCGTCGCGGATTCTTTGCGCGTGATTGACTTGCAAAGCGATTAGTCTGGCAACAATAAATATCATTTTTTTTTTATTTTGGACTAGAATAATCAATAATTAAGGCGCATCACTGTCTTTTGTTCGCTTGCCTCTGCTTTTTACTTGATTATTGGGTCCATGCGAAAACGATGATGCAGATGCCTTCCCCGGCTATCGTGACGCAGGTCTCGGCACCCCTGTGTGTGAATGTTGGTCTGTCGAAAGTCGTTTAGCAGACTGCAATTTTTTTTACGCGTCTAATAATTATTTATCTCGCATGACTTTTCTTCTAGCTGTAATCTACTGTTCATGTTTGTCTTTTTTGCGCGTGCTTAGAGTTCGTGGGGGTTTGACCACGCGCCTCTCTCCAAAACCTCCTCCCTCTCCCCCTCCCTCCCCCCAAGCCGTAGAATCCGTGCGTGACTGTGTCATGACTTGAGCTAGTAAAGCTATAATATGTTCACCCTTAATTCGAAACTAGAAGCTCCGCCTTCAGTTCAAGCTCTCTGCCCTTGTTAACGTTCGTGTGAACTTGCAGGCACGCGCAACAAATCCACTGCGGATGCCAGCGAGCTTGCGCTGAAGGCGGAGCGCCTGGTTTCAGGTTCAATGTGAACGGAATATTGTCCCGCCTCCTGCTAGGCCGATTGCGGTGTTCTCTCGCTCTGTGTATAATATCGGCACACGAGTTTTTTTGTTTTTCTTTTTTTGTAGCACCGTGACCATTGCCCCAAGCGTCAATATCGCTTTTGTACAACAGTGTCAGAGTGCGAAGTTGGAGTTTCAAGACAATATGCTGTCGCGAACATCTTCCGTTTGTTCCGAATGCCTTATGTTGGTCGTCTCTTTGTTTTAGATGCGCTTAAGAGAGCGGACGAACCGAGGTGTTGCCGTCTCTTGATCAATCCGTCCGCGGATCATTCCGTGGTGTAGATCGGTAATTACCAGCGTGGAAGCAGATCATGCTGCTGACTGAACTACGAACCCAGCACGAAAAACGGGAAGAGGAAAAGAAAGTAGTGTGAAAAAGCGCGCAGAGCGAGAGAGAGGTGGTAAGAAGAAAAAACAAGAAGGAACAGGTGGTGTAGAAAGAGCGCGAGGAGCGAGGAATGGGGAACAAAATCTCTCTTCCCAAATCTTGGTGACCCAGAAAATTTTGCGCAATGGTTTTAAACCCATGTGGTACTGACGCGAGAAAGGCAAAGTGTAGCACGGAGACAAGCGTGTGACATAAACAGTTTCAATAGAAAACCCTCCCACGCATCACCCTAACTAGGTGCAGTACCAACCGCGAATACTGAAAAACTAAGGGTTATCCTAGCCTAGGCACCAACCGCACAAAGAGCCGAACCTATCATATTAGGCTTACGTATCTGAATATGTCAAGGAAGAAATTTATTTGACACAAACTAAACTGACATAACCGAACAGGTGATTTTAAAAACCAATGCGGCGTATCATAGCAAATATTCGCTACCACACACTTGCCTAAACATCATTTGGAGGCAAACATTTGGCAGCCTATCCCTGGTTTGGAATCGACAGTTAGACACAACAGAGATTCCGACCAAAATTTAATAAAACACTTACACAAAGTTCCGAGAACAGATTGGGCCTTCGCTCAAAGGTGAGTTAAGGAAAACACAAGTCTCCTATATGCTTTCACGAATGACAAGATGAAACAAAGAATAACAGGGGAAACTGGAACGTTTAATTGGGCGAACTCGTGCCCAAAATAAAAAGGGAACAGAAGAAAGCAGAGCGTCGCGGGCGTCGAGGTCGGCGTGACAGCAGAGTCAAACGCTGGGGCGAAAACTGACTCTGCCTCGTTACGCGAAGCCCCTTATGTACACGCCTGGGCTTCTGGAATAATCCGCGCAGAAAGTTCGACGCGTAGAACATTCGCACGTTGAACAAGTACCAGGATTCTCGAATTTACCTCAACACTAAATTGCAGGGATAAACAAAAGACACGTCACTGCGAGGAATCGAGCACTGGCTTTTCTGCGTGGAAAGCAGGCACGATAACCGTTAGGCTACGCGCGCGCTGCCCACTTGGCCAGCTGCGCGCGTGGCAATATACACACCTGGATGTATGGGGCATTGATGACGTCGCGTAGTTCCGAGGCGTGCTGTTGGGCAGAGAGACCGAAGAACGATTTATGTTTCCGTTTGTGTGCTGCATAAACTAAGAAAGAACTAAGAGCCACTCTCACCAATTCCTCTCCAACGCCAGCATGGCTCTTCTCTCGAAGTCGGCTGTGTTGCCGGCTTCTTCTGCGTGCTCAGCCAGGGCACATTTCATCCTAACCTCCCTTTGAACATCATACCTGTGTCGCATAATCCTCTCTGCGAAGCGCTTTGTAATGTCAACGTATGAAGCCGAGAAATTGGCAGAAGGTATGCGCCAAGGCAGAACGAAGGTATTGGACAAATACCGAACAAATACTGGTCAATTTTGTAAGAAATAACGGTCCCATATTGATTGCCCCCGGCTCGAGATCGGTCCAATAACTTGAACCGATCACGTTGAAAGTTTTGCAGACCGATATCGCCAACCGTATTTTGGCGTCTTTCGAACCGTTTTACCGCCGTCTTTCGAATGGTTTTGTGGCCGTTATCGTTGGACCATTTTGGGATCCAAATATCCATTGTTGGAATACTTAAGAATGCGAATGACTGCGACATCAAATGTGAAACTCTTTATTTTCAACTGGGTACGAACGCTTTATATCAGGGGGAATCAGTGATATCTAACCAACTTCGACTTCAACAAAAAATATGGAAGCCACTGTAAAAAAAAAAAAAAAAAAAAAAATTGCTCCATTTTATAGGTAAAATTTTCACGTTGCTGGCATGGTTTCCCGTAATCTAGAGACCGGACTGTACTGTAAAAACACGTATAATTTCGTAAAATGACGGAACGTCTGCATTTCACTTTACGGACAGTTATCCGTTTTCCCATTTTATTGATAAAAGTTGCAGGTTTTATATTGCCGGCAAGGTTTCCCGTAATATAGAAAGTGGACCATCTGTAAAAATAAGGCACATAATTTCGTAAGATAATGGAATATCTCTAGCCCACTACGGACAACTATTCGTAGAGGAATTAGGAAAACTGTCCCCACTATGTAATAAAGCACTATACTTTTCGGCATTATATAAGGCCAAACCTACGAGCCATTAGTACCACCTGCACCTCCGATACATCAGGCGACTCCCCTTTAAAGGCTCTAGCTCTTCCAGAGGTGTCACTTGACGTATCAGAGGCGCAGAATTGGTGCGGATGGGTCGTAGCTATGGCCTTCAAAAAGACATAAAGGTCAAGTGCTTTGTTATTTAGTGCAAGCAGCTTCTGTGTTCAAGCAAGCCGAAGTCACATGAAACTTTTGGGGTAGGTAAGGGTATGCAGAGTTTATATATCCGTCATTTAAAATATGAACTGTTATAATTTTTCATTCTTAAAAGAAAATAACACGAGGGTTCATGTTTTGTAAAAGGAAAAGAGCACACAACCTGTACTACTCATTGCTAAGATTTTGTTTGTGTGAGATCAGATGTTCCTGCAGATGACAGCTGAACAAACGAACCAATTAAGATGTTTTTTTACAATGCATTTATTGGAAGAAGGCATGCCTTGCTTTAAGTTTGGGATCATTTAACATTATAGTTGCCCTTGCGCTGGCCGTCTATTTGCCCCTCCATGCTCGTGCTTATTTATGTCCTTCAATTGAAGACCTCTTCGGTATCTCCATGGTGCATGTAAGGGCAGCCTAAAGTGCAGAAGAGGATTCGAAATCAATACACAATCACAACAAACAGTATATAAGATACATGGGTAAAATCAGCAAGCAATGTGTTTACCTACTAGCCTAACTCCCCACCATTCTACTGTACATGTCATATAAAACAATCCTCAAAAAAATTTAACCAAAGTAAAAATTCTAATTGCTTTGAATACCCAACACAACCAGTGCTTTAGAAATGAAACTGGCAAATTGAAATTGCATAACCATTCAGTGGTATTAAGCACATTCAAGTGAGCGAAATCGTCACGAAAGAAGAGTTAATAAAACAATAAACAACTGAAGAAGCTAAACATTTGATGGGCCGAACTTGTACCCAAAAAATTAAAAGGAAACAGAAGATAACACCACAGCGTCGCGGGCGACGAAGTCGTCGAAACTGCAGGATCGAACGCTCAGGCGCGTGGGCTCGAACGGTTGTACGCGCGTGGGCTTCAGGAGTATTCGGCGTAGAAAGTTCGGTGCGTAGAACATTCTAAGCACTAATCATCAAGACGGTTCTAGGAACTTTCCAGAACATCACTTACAGTGCCAACAAAAGTGCGTCCCTGCGGCCAGGGATCAAACCCTGGTTTTCTGCGTAGAAGGCACACGTAATACCCGTTCGGCCACGAGCGCGCTGCCTCCTTGGTCAGCTGCGCTCGCGTCATTATTCCCCCTTTGAAAAAAGTGCATCGTCACGACGCAGCCCAAAATGAAAACACACATCCACAGCAAAAGGATAGCAGAGTGGCGAGCGACAGTTTACAGTTCACTCTTTGACGAGAGTCCAAAGTTCTACCGTTCGTAATATGGCTTGAGCCTGACGACGTGCACCACCTCGGGTCCTGGCTGGCGTCTTGCAGATGGGCGCGTTCCGTCGGGTAGAACTGTAGTTCAGATCGCCGAGCCGTGGGATGATTTTGTAGGGTCCGAAATAGCGTTTGAGAAGCTTCTCGCTAAAACCACAGAGCCGTATCGCTCTCCATACCCATACCAGGTTTACGGGTTTTAAAGTGGACGTCCCGGTGACGAAGGTTATATCGGCGTGAGCGGACTCACTGTTGATCATGAATCTTGATTCTTGCCGGTTGGCGAGCTTTTCCCGCGCGTTGCGATATTAGTTGGGCGTCGTCATTCCCAATGTCGGCCGGCATGTGAGGCAGCATGGCGTCGAGAATCGTTGTAACCGTCCGGCCGTGTAGCATTTGGGACGGTGTCATTCCCGTGGTTTCCTGAACCGCTGTGTTGCACGCAAACGTGACGTGCGGCAACACCTCGTCCCATGTCTTGTGCTCTACGTCAATGTACATGGAGATCATGTCGGCGATCGTCTTGTTGATCCGCTCCGTTAGCCCGTTAGTCTGTGGATGATAAGCGGTGGTTCGTCGAAGGCTTGTGTGACTAAGCCGAAGAACTTTTTGAGTCAGCTGTGTAATGAAAGATGACCCACGATCTGTGATCAGCACTTCAGGTGCGCCGTGTCGAAGGAGAATGGACTGGACGAGTAACTTGGCGAATTCAGCCGCTGTTCCCGAAGGAAGGGTTTTCGTGTCGGCGTATCGTGTAAGATAATCGGTCGCCAATAATCCACCGGTTTCCTTGCGTCGATGTTACGAACGACCCAAGTAAATCCATTTCAACCTGCTGGAAGGGCGTAGTCAGGGAAGATAACGGCTGCAGAAGTCCTGCTGGCTTCGTCGGATGCTTTTTACGTCGTTGGCACTCATGGCAAGACCGTGTGTACAGATGGACGGTTTTCGGGAGTCTCGGCCAGTAGTACTTGTCACGAATCCGGGCGAGTGTCCTGCTGTACGCCGAGGTGTCCAGCCGTCGGGTCGTCGTGGCATGCATGAAAGATTTCTTCTCGAAGGCCAGCAGGAATCACCAGCAGCCAGTCAGTGTTGCTGGTTCCGAAGTTCATCTTCAAAAAGCACGCCCCGCCGCAGAACGAAGCTTGACATGTTTCGAACTGCGACTCGTGGAACTAAACTTCCTCGAACTTAGAGGTGGTCAATCACCGCAGGAAGTTCCGGGTCGTCTCGTTTAAGTGCTTCAAAGTCAGTATCTCTAACTGCGCCGAGAAAACGGTCGTCATCCTCGTCGTCGGTGCTGTCGGAAGGAGATTCGACTGGGGCCCTGAGACAAACAGTCGGAGTCATTATGCTTGCGGCCAGACATATGAACAATGATTACATCGAATTGTTGCAGTCGAAGATTCTAGCACGCGAGGCGTCCTGACGGGTCCTTGAGGTTGGCAAGCCAACAGAGTGCGTCGTGGTTCGTGACAACGCAGAGCGGGATCTCGTACAGGTACGGGCGGAACTATGTTAACACCAATACGACAGAAGGACATTCCGTGTCGGTCGTAGAGTAATTTTGCTCTGCCTTGGAGTGTGCCCGGCTTGCGTAAGCGATCACCCTTTCTGCTCCGTCTTGTCTTTGGACGAGTACCGCGCCGAGTCCGGCGTTGCTGGCGTCCATGTGAACTTCCGTTTCCGCTGATACGATCGAAGTGTCCCAGAATAGGGGGCGACTAGGAGTCTTTCCTTCAGTTCGTTGAACGATTGTTCTTGCTCCTCTCCCACCGGAAGTTCAAGTTGTCCTTCGTCACATTCGTGAGCGGTGCACAAATCTTGGCAAAATCGCGAACGAAACGTCTGTAGTAAGCTCACAGCCCAAATTATCTTCGTAAGGCTTTCTTGTCTGATGGCTTCGGAAATACGGCGACAGCTGATGCCTTTGCAGGGTCAGGGCTTACACCCTGAACACTCACGACATGGCCCAGGAATCTGAGCTCACCGTAAGCGAACTGACACATTGACGGCTTGAGTGTCAGTTTAGCAGACTGGATTGCCTGTTGCACGACTCGCAGACGTCTCAGGTGCTCGTCGAAGTCGCTTGCGGAATAACACGACGTCGTCGAGGTAGACGAGACAGCTTTGACATTTCAAGCCTGAAAGGACGGTATCCATTACGTGCTGGAAGGTCGCCGGTGCTGTGCACGGTCCAAACGGCATCACTTTAAATTTATACAGTCCGTCCGGCGTGACAAATGCAGTCTTCTCACGATCCCGTTCGTCGACCCCGATCTGCCAGTAACCATTCTTCAGGTCCATCAACGAAAAGTATCGGGCGTGGCGCAGCCGGTCCAGAGTGTCGTCGATGCAGGGCAGTGGGTAGACGTTTTTGTTTTATAACGGCGTTCAGTCGACGATAGTCCATGCAGAACCGAAGAGTCCTGTCTTTATTTTTCACCAGGGCTACCGGTGAAGCCGACGGACTGTTTGAGGGCTGGATGATGTCGTTGTAAAGCATTTCTTCAACTTGCTTCTGGATGACTTCTTTCTCTTTCACCGAGACAGGGTACGGCGACCTATGAACGGGAAGCGCGTCGTCATTAGTAACAATTCGATGTTTCGCAACCGTCGTTTGGCGTAACTTTGACGACGTGCAGGAGCACTCATTGAACTCGGCGAGAAGGTCACTGATTTGTTACCGTTGTGGGGAAGGCAGGGTTGAGTCCATGTCGAACTGCGAAGGCGGCGTTTAATCGTGTGGCCACGAAGAGAGGTCTTCTGTTACTCCTGCGATAGTGGCTGAGTCGGGGAGTTCCTCGGCGTGACGCACGGCGGTGCCTTTCTTAAGGTGCTGAGCCTTCTGTTGTAAGTTCATTATGAGTGCAACAGTGCGTCCGCGTCCGCGATGCCTCTTGCGGCACCGATCCCTCTTCCTAGGAGCAGTTGGACGCTAGCTTGCTGCAAAGCTTCTCCGGAGATGCCTTTTTCGGTCGCGAAAGGCACAAGTACACTCGAGCGCGGCGGAAGTTCACGTGGTCGGAGAGAAAGCGCACTGCATTTGGCGTAGCTGCCGTAGTTGTGTGATACTCGGGCATCACCAGAGAATTCCGCAGCGTCGACTCGTTTTCTTCCAGGTGAATGACGGCGCCATATTCGCACAAAAAGTCCATTCCGAGAATAACTTCTCTAGCAGAGTCTCGTAGAACGACGAACTTTGCCGGACACGTCTCGCCGTGAATCTTGACGCGAGCAGTGCATCTTCCGACTAGCGTGATGAGATGTCCCCCGGTGGTTCGTATCTGTGGGCCATCCCACACCGTCGCCACTTTCCGAAGGCGTTAAGAGAGCCTCCCTCTAAGGACGGAATAGTCTGCTCCGGTGTCGACAAGCGCTGACGCGTCGTGACCGTCGATAACGATATTTAGGTTATTTTTTACGATTGCAGGAGCGTCGTTTCGCTCTCTGGTGGCGTTTAAGGAGGGGCCCTCCGACGTTCGTGGAGGATCTTGGCGTCGGTCGTCGTCGGCAACTCCACCTCCAGGGGTTGCAGCGCCTAGTTTCCCCGGCGAGGAGCGAGGGGCGCCAGGTTTTCACGTCGTGGCCGGTGCATCGGCGAAGCTGGACTTTGCTGCGACGGCGACCGGAGCTCCCGGCGGGACGCGGGCTCGAATGATTGAGGTCGTCACGGGTACTCGTTAATCTCCCGAGGGCGTTGCTATTAACAGAAGCGTGGGTCGTTCGGGTGAAACCCGCGCAGCCCGAGCCGTCGGTATGGGCATCGGCGGTTGGTGTGGCCTGCTTCCCCGCAGTGGAAGCACACAGGGCATTGATCGGGCGTTCGCCACACGTCGGTCTTCCGAGGTGTCCGGGGCTCCTGGCAGGCGTACTGGACCTGGTCGCCGCGGCGTCGGTCGTGCTGGGGTGCAGGAGACAGACGTCGGAGAGGCGGAACATGGGCACGAGGAGGAGGCTTTGACCATCGGGCCACTGCGGCGTTAGTTAGTGTGGCTTCTTCGGGGACTGCCTTGCTGATGGGAGCCTCTGGTTGAATGGCTTTCTGGACTTCTACTCACACAACTTCGGCGATGGAGATTGAGGCGAGGCGATCAGCGTCGGGTAGAATTTTTCAGAGCTCTTCGCGGACGATGTCGCAGACAATTGCAGGAAGATTGTCAGCTGTGGTGCCGCCCTCGTCGAATCAGGAAGATGCCAGCGTCGACGCAACAGGCTTGCCGGCGAGTCGGTTGTAGTGGCTGGCTTGGATTGACAGGGCGCGCTCGATATTATATTGAATGGTTTAAAACCGCGCAAAAAGACGATGGACCAATGAAAGGAAACAAAAGGACACAGCGCTGTTGCAACAAGGTGTAAAGTTGGACGAGTTGGTTGATGGTCAAACTGAATGGGTTAAAACAGTTGCAACAAGGTGTAAAGTTGGGCGAGTTGGTTGGTGGTCATAATGTTTTAACCCATTCAAATACCAATCAACCAACTCGCACAACTTTACACCGTGTTGCTCGATATTAGTTGCCTCAGCAACCAATTCATCGACAGTAGTTGGTGAGTTGCGAACTAGGCCACCGAAGATGTCACGCCTCACTCCTCTCATCAGGACGCGCAGCTTCTTCTCCTCGGTTGACTGAGGGTCGGCGCGGCTGTTCAAGCGGAGGACGTCTTCAACGAAGCTGGTGACCGTCCCCTTCAGGCCGGCGATACAAGTGTCCCACGACGTACGTGACACCTCGTGGTTTTCGAACCACTGCCTCGCGGTACCCTCCAAAGAGAAGTAGAGGTTTCGGAGGCACTGCTCAGTGGCCCATCCATTATGGTGTGCTACACTTTCGTAGTGCAGAAACCAGTCCTCCATGTCCTCGTGGATCTCGGCATGAAAGGTCGTCGGGGTTCGCTGGGCTGCGGGCAGCTGGACGGCGGCGGCGGTGGTCGGGCCCTGCGACGACTGGTGGTCCATCGTCGGCCTCGTTGGTTGCTTGTCCTTGGGTGCAAGGGTCCTACTTCGGGGGGTAGGCCAAGGTTGCGGCGACTTGATCGGATCTTGGTCTGGTCTTTGTTAGGTCCTCGGGGGCCTGGGTTCAGACTTGCCCTGCGGAACCACGGAAGGGAGCGCTGCGCGGCCATGCGTTGCCCCGCACCTCCACCAAAATGTCACAAACGAAGAGTTAGAGAAACAATAGATATCCGAGGAAGCTAAACGTTCAATGGAGCGAACTTGTGCACAAAAAAGAAAAAGAAAACAGAAGACAACAGCAGAGCGTTGCGGGCGTCGGAATCGGCGAGGCAGTAGGATCGAACGCTGAGGCGAAAACTGCCTCCGGCTTGCAACGCGGAGCCCCTTTTGTGCACGCGTGGGCGTCTGGAGAATTCGGCATAGAAGGTTTGGTGCGTAGAGCATTCTAACCACAATTCAGCAAGACGGTTCTCGAACTGACCAGAACATCACATTACCGTGTCAACAAAAATGCCTCCCCACGGTCAGAAATCGAACCCTGGCTTTCTGCGTGGAAGGCACCCGCGATAACCGTTAGGCCGTAGCGCGCTGCCCGCTTGGTCAGCTGCGCTCGCTGCATCTTCTCATTTAGTGTATACAGTAGCTCGCGATAATTCGAACTCGGCAATTCAATACCTCTGGTTAAGTCAAACAAATTTAAAATCCTGGGTTGTCCCGCTACATTTTCAATGTATTCGTAAGTCGCTTAATTCGAACGACGTTTTCGTTTAATTGATACTTTTTGTTCTCGTGGCCCTATTGAGCGCACTTCTTTCCGAGCATCGGTGCACTAGCGGACAACTAGCACCTGTGAAGCTTGCTTTCACAGGTGTTGCTTTCCCGTGCTACACTGATGCTCAGTAAGAAAGCGCGCTAAACAGGGCTAAAGCAGGGCAGGGGTGCATATATAGAGCTTGGTATATGAAAGGATGCGGGCAGAGCCAATGCTTGCACCAGACGCAGATAGAGGGCTCGACAAGCTCGCTTGGCCAACCATAAGCCGAAAATAATCCCCCGGTCATGATAGCGAGAAACAATTTTAATAAGTGTTTAACAGTTAAATGAAGTAACGCTTACTGGTAGAAAATATGACCCATTAAATGTTGATTATTTATTAAGTGTTTAATGGTGCAAAAAGCAACACATGCCAGGTTGCTCTAAATAAATAATCAAAAGAGTCTATAGTAAAATAAATAAATTACTATACAGAACACCTAGGTTGTGGAAATCGCCATTTTTTTAAGACAATCTAAAATGTGACCAAAAGACAACTAAGGTTTATTTCCTACCTAGGGGAGATATCCGGAAAGTGAAGGGAGACTTGTTTGACATTCTCGATCCAAGAATGTGTACTGTCTTAGCATGTGCAATATAGTTAGCAATTCACTGCAATGCTCGCATACTGGGGTCACCTCCTCACAAATATTTGGATGGGTCATACGTGAAAGCCGAATTTTCAAACAACACATTACAATTTGTGTTTTTTTTATGGAGGCCCCTTTACTAATAATTGCCACCCGATCGGTATGCGTTCCGCTCGTCATCCAAGGAGTGACATAACACAACGAGTAGACAGCGAATGGGTTTACTGTACCTCCCGGTTGACCGTCGTCGGGAGCCGGCCGTCAGGAGCACACCGACCCTTGTTGTCGCCCGTCGATCAGTGCTCGCAGTTGGTGTCGGTGTCCAGGCCTGCGGATTGCCATTCCGACGCCAGCGCTGTTTAGGCTGGCTGTCCCGGGCTATCACTGCCCGAGTCTCGCTGCGGAACCACCCCGGGATCGTCGTGGCCTAGGCCAGATGGCCACAGCTCGCAGTTTCCACCGGTCCGCACTTCGAACATCACTGGTGGACAGCTCCGGGGTTCGCCATGGGCGAGGCCAGGCAGCCCGGCTCCGATGTTCCTGCCCAGCTTCAGCCTCGCTCAGTTCGCCCTCTCTCGCGCCAGCTCGTGTCTACTCCGCCGACCACCTGTCACGTACCTCTGCCTTTTCTTTCACTCTTGGCTCCCACAATCTCCCTCCCTCAAGGCTCGGACTGAAGGCCCGGTTTCGGGGGACTTCGTGGGCCTCAGGGAGCCGCTGGGCTTAATGGGCGGCCTCTGTTGCTGTTGCCGGAATGGTCACATTGCAGCGTCCGAAAGCGGCGTAGGTGGTGGTGGGAACCTCGGCATCACACTTTCTTGGTGCCAGCATTAGCTGGCTCTTCTAGCCAATTCGGCAGACAATGCCGCCCTGTCCGTCGCTCGCTGTCCCACTCACCGCGATGCAGACGGGGGCTTGCTCTAAGCTTGTTCGTCCGACGCGGACGGACCTGCCCCGTTCTGCTTAGAGGTCGCAGCGGGCTTAGAACTGCCTGCCGGAAACGTTCGTCAGGCCGAACTACTGTCAGGCACCCTGAGCACTTGGCAAAACGAATAGACCCGTCTTCCTCCCGGTGGGTTTCCTGGGTTACGCCGTCTATGGCCGTCTTTCCAGTAAGCAATTATGTGCAGAACAAAATGTTAAAACAACACAACACGAACAAATACTCTGCCACAGATGGTGGCAGTTGCCATAGCCTTCACCGCCAAATTGCTTGCCGACGGGCTCGGGCACCATGCGGCTAACTCGGCGAGTCTGCATTCCAGAGCTCGGTCCTGGGTCGCAAGGAACAGGGATTTCTTGTGACCTACCGCAACCTCATGTTAAACGTCTTCCCCTTCGCGACGACGGTAGTATCCCTTCAAGTCAGCGATGTGAACCGGGCAATTAAGCATCCTCGTTTGCATCTCGCCGAGTAGGCGTAGATGTAAGACACGCCGCTCCACCTCGGAGTAAGCGATGCGGCGAAACCACTACCTGCGTTGCTCAGCGCGTAGGTTTCCTTCAGAACAGGTAACAATGGTGTAAACCTAGTCCATCTTTTGCGCAAGCGAAAGGATCCAAAGCTTGTTGCGGTATGGCCATATATAATACCCGCGTTCCGCAACGGCTACACATACCATGTGCTAATTGATTTGAGCGTCAGCGTACCGTTCCGTCCACGTGTATACGAGCTCTGGGGTCTGATCGGTCCTCGGAGGAGGTGGCAGCTCAGCGAGCAAGCCGGCTTGAATAATTCACTCCTCGAGGCAAGCTGGACAGCTACAAGCCACCAAAATGTCTACCGCCTCATCCCCGGCCAGGTCCTGACGCGACATATCTTATTAAACGTCGTGCAGTCACTGCAAAGGAAAGGCCCTAGTGAAGTCGAGAAACAATCATATAAATCATTTCGTAGCTTACATGGAACGACCCCTCTCAAGGGAGAGTCATACCTCTGCCCTTCGTCGATTGTTGGAGTGACGCGAAGCAACTAGATGTCGCGGCCCAGCAGTTATAAATTATAAGCTCATTAACTCACCTGCCAGCGTTCCCGGTGTCAAATGGAATTTCCGCCATATTACCGGACACCCGCTGACAATCTCGTCCGCCAGTGTTCCCGGTGTCGACTGCCATGAAAACAATCTTTCCGACAACCACTGACAAACACCCATCTGCAACCCGGGCCTCGACAAGCGCTTCCTTGCCTACTGCATCACCCCAAGCCTAAATGCTAAATATCCATTGCGTCCTGGCTTTTTCCCCTCCTGCCAATCCTTATCCTACATTCCAGTGAACATGCCGTGCCTCTCCTCTGCCTCCGGAGACGAATTTCTTACACCTTAACCCCGCTCCTCGTCTTCTGCCAACCACTATTTCGGAGTACCCGAGAAAGCGCGTCCGCAACCTCGTCCTTCGAGCCCTTTAGGTACTCGATTCGAGGAGACACCTGCTGACCTCTGTTGTGAGACAAGGCCCGATAATTCCAACAAACTTTGTCTCAACGGGCACCGTTAGCGTTATTGAACAACCCGCTGTACGAGTCCGTGGGACTTCCTGGGGACGACTAGAAGCAGAGGCATATCGAACGGGCCCCACGTTGGATGCGCCATTTTAATATGGGTGTCTATATAGAGGTTCTCTACTAATAATTGCCGCCCGATCAGTATGCGTTCCGCTCGTCACTCAAGCAGTGACATAACATAACGAAAAGACAGCCAATGGGTTTACTGTTCCTCCCGGTTGCCCGTCGTCGACAGCCGGCCGTTTGGGCACGCCAACCCTTGTGGTCGCTCGTCGATCAGAGCTCGCAGTCGGTGTCCGTGTCCAGGCCTGCGGATCGCCCTTCACACGCCAGCACTGCGTAGGCTGGCTGTCCCGGCCTATCACTGCCCGAATCTCGCTGCGGAACCACCCCGGGATCGTCGTGGCCTAAGCCAGATGCCAGAGCTTGCCGTTTCCACTGGTCCGGACTTCGAACCTCGCTGGTGGACCGCTCCGGGGTTCGCCATAGGCCAGGCCAGGCAGCACGGCTCCGTCGTTCTTGCCCAGCTCCAGCCTCGCTCAGCCCGCACTCTCTCGCGGCAGGTAGTGTCTTCTCCGGCAACGGCTGTCACGTGCCCTCTGCCTCGTATTTTACCCTCGCCTCCCACAAAATTCATGACGACTGTCTCTATGGTGCGAACTCTCCCATACCTCCAAACATGGTTTGACAACATGTAGCTTAGTATCTATATCTTTTCCCAGTCTAGCTGTCAGGCGTTATAAGTTGCTTTTTTGATAACTGCTTTAAAATCTACTTGAGTCATCCCAACGGATGTTTCTAGAGTATCCTTAACAGAGGCTGCTAGCCTATCCGCCTCTTCATTACCTGACATTCCCACATTGCTTGGTACCCAGCACAGCTTGGTTTTGTATCCCATTTGGAGAGCCAGGTTTAACTCTACTCGTACATGTTGCATAAGCCGGTCCTTATAATTCTTGAGGAAACAGAAAGAGAGGATATCACCCTGGGAGTCCACAACAAAATAGCCATCAGCAAACAAATCACCATGAGCACATCGTAAAGCTCTGCAGTGAAAATGCTGGACAACAGAGTCAAGCCGTCGAGCTTTCACGAAGTGTTCTGAATATACAGCCGAACCAACAAAGTGTGGAGTTTTCGCACCATCACTGAAGAACTGTGCATAGTTCTTATACTTAGACTGGAAGGTCATAAGCCTTTGCTGAAGAACTAATGTTGCAAGATCGATAATTGTGCTTCGCCTGCGACTAAGCACATGTATATTGCACCACCTTCCGAGGAGCAACGCTTCAAACTCTCGTCATCAATCTGGGCTCAAGAAGTGCAAGCTGCAAGTATTCAGACATGCTGAAAAACAGCGCGACTGGGACGAGGACACAAGGAGACGAAGAGAACACAAGACACAGCGCTGACTATCAACTGGTTTGTTATTACAACATAAGGAAGAACGACAATGAAATGAAAAACATGGAGTCAAATGTTCGCGCGCTTGCTTGGCGCCTCGTGGAATATGTCCCTTTCTTCTTTTTCCATCCGATTGTAGACTGGTTTGCTTCTTTCTTTCCTCAGGACCTTGTGTTACCCTGAATCCAAAAACTTCATCTCGCTGGGAGTCAGATTCACCGAAGCTTGGCTCACACACGAACTGTTACTCTTCGTGATGCTGTAGGCTTCTACCATCTCTCGACATGTTTGGTCGTGGTGTTGAAATAATATACTGGTGTTTTCGAAGCGTGGTTCGCAACCGCAATCTCTGCAATATATCGCTAGATGTGAACTTGCGGTGCCTTTCAAGGAGCTGTGGTGCTCTCTTAGTCGGATGTTTAAGCACCGGCCAGTCTGCCCGATATAACAGTGCCCACAAGAGAAGGGAATGCGGTAAACCACGCCTTTTACGCACGACACGAACTGTACCCCATGCTTTACCTTACATGTGTTAAATTCTGATCTTGCTTTCCCCTCCCTGCGCGCGCGTACAGCGGAGCATAATCTGCTTAATTTGTTTTTGGCTGAAAAAACAATGTTCACCTCGTTCTGGACGCGACCTTTTTAAGTCCGTGTGACATGCGGTGAAGATAAGGAATGACTGAAACTTTCTTCTTTTCTTTTTTGACTGGTTCTTCCAGCATGAAATTGGAATTATTCTTTACGATTTTTATTGAACTATCGCATGCTGATGAAATAATCGAGTCTGGGTATTCTGAATTCCTAATCCTTTGAATCTGGGAAGTGAAGCTAACGCCCATTGTGTGAACACATGACTTTGTTAAATCGCGCTGTTTTTCAACATGAACTCACACCAACTCGCCCAGTTATCTATCCTTATCAATTTAATTTCTTCTACAAAGGGCTCTTTTGTATGTTTTCACGACTGCCTTTCCAACCCTTCCATGTTACCATCGCTCATTGCTACCTACGTGTGCAAGGCAAGGGCGGCCTCCTGGTATGCAAGATCTTCGTCCTGCCCACCGGACCTACAAGTCCTCTGCGGATGGTTGGTACCATCCCCGGGTCACTCGAGAAGACTGTGTCGAGTTTTGTGCTCAGAGTGGTGGCAGCAAGTATGGCATTTCAAGGAATGCCTTCGTCTCGCCTGCTCTGAGAGGAAGAAATCAACACCAAGCCTTTCGTCTTTTAGCAAGATGGTCAAGGACCACAGCACAAGCCACTGAGTTCCTTTGGAACCAGGTTCGTCTTACATTACCACCCAAGAAGAAATCTTATCCAAGGGAAGGTAACGTTGTCGTCTTGGGCGATATACCTGTCCCAGAACCACACCAGAATATCCTGAAAAAAGGACCGAAGTTTTGCTTCGAGCCCACTCTTAAACGCGTAGACAAACTGGTTTTGTCCAGGTTCCTTTCACGAAATGTACCAGAGGAGGACAAACCTAGGTGCATCACCGAATGTGTAGACGTTTTACTGAAAAGTAAAGGTAGCCCCAAAAGATCCCACAGTTTAGATCCTACGATTAACTTTCTCTCATCCAACAACCTGAATGTTATGTTATCCGACAAAGAAGGCTGTTTTGTAGTCATACCTAATGGTTTATTCTCCGAGAAAGCTCATATAGCTATCCAAAAGAATTTTAGAGAGGTATCGGAACGTCCAGCTGAGATAAAAAAGAAGAACCATCAAGTTTCTCACTCAACTCAACTTACAGAAAGTCGCGTCAGTAGCCAAGAAAGGAGAAGACCTCACGTTAATGGTGTTTTTCTCCGCAAAAACCCATAAACCGGGAATCCCTTTCCGCACCATAGTATCGGAACGCAACACTTGGCAACACGCCATCTCGGGATATTTACAAAAACATCTCGAAAGGCCCTTGGCGGCAAGTCAAAGTCCAAGGTGATGGACATGATCTAGCATTCTTAAAGATGACGGTTGTGCAGAGCCATATAAAACCACATCATAGTCAAGAGGGGAGCGAACCAACGAGTTTTTCAGTTGCAGGAGGCACCTCGTGTCAAAACCCCAGAATGTGTGCAAGAACTTTGAGAACATTAGCAGATTTAAGACTTTCGCTTCAGTTCCTTTGGATGGGTCTGAAAAGTGAGCTTCTTGTCAAAAATAACACCTAAGAACTTGTGTTCATGCCTAACGGTCATGTCACTCTCATTCATCTGCAAGCTGGGATCTAGTGACAACGCCCAACGTATTAAAAAAGGCACGCACAAAATTTCTTTTGGTGCAAAATGGAAACCATTTTTATCGGCCAACTTACTCATCATATTTATTGCTACCTCAAATTGGCGATTTCAAATTAACAATTTGTATGAAGAAAGAGCGATCTGGACGTCACCTATATACAAAGAATAAAAAACTGATGGTTGCATCACTGCAGCGATGCTGTTGATCTTAATTACAAAAAAGGAAACACTCAAGACACCCCCTGTGGGATGCCGTTTTCCCGTGTAAAAACATCTGAAAGAGTGGATCCTAGGCGGACGTGAGAAAACAGCCTTTCAAGGAGTTCCTTATACAACGCAGCATGCGACCACGAACACCGCAACTATACAGGTCCTGAAGTATTCTGTACAGCCATGCCGAATCGTAAGCCTTCTGCAAATTGAAAATGACAGAAAGGCAACGCTGGCGGTTCACAAAAGCCTCACGTACGAAAGTCTCCAACCGGACAAGGTGATCTAAGGTTGAGCAAACTCTTCTAAAACCACACTGTTTTTATCGAAACTTTTCCTTTAATCTAGAATGTATACAAGCTTTTTGCTTATGAGCCTTTCATAAGTGTTTCCTGGTACACTAGGCAGTGCTATGGGCCGATAACTTGTTAGTAGGGCGGTGTCTTTGCCAGGTTTCAAGATGGGAGTGATGTGTGCCCGCTTCCAGCACTGCTCGCTTCCAGCAGCAGTAAAAACGTTCTATGACACTGCCACGGGAGTCTTGACGACCACTGCCACACATGGGGTGTGTGTGCATTAAAATCTCCTTAGATTTAAAAAGAAAGGCTCTGAGAGTTGGTCCACAAGTCCTTGTAGGTCATGTAAATGCTCTGGGAGGTTTTGTGGAAGCTAAAGTGAAACGATTGTGATTAGGTGGTCGAGCAGAAATCGGACCGCTACTGACACTAAGCTGGTCGCCAGAGAAACACGAGTACAGGCAATACCACCCTCCTCACCCACAGATACTCCACAAGAAATGCTGCTGCAAAAAACACGGCCTTTTTAAAAAAAAACCTGATGTTGCCGTAGTGACTGTGTATAAGTTTCGTTACAATGAGTCTCCTGCAAAGAGATGGGAACAAGCTGGACCTCACCACGAAAAAAAGTTGAGATCATGAACATTACGAAAAAGACCCCGGCAATTTCACTCCATAATATCTATATTTTTAAGCATTTAAAACAACATAAGTATAGTGTGGTCCTAGTCACGAGGCTCGATCTAAAATGAACCGTAAAATCAACACCAGCACGTAGCAATCTCATCTATTAGTCAAACGTGTATTTCACAGGTCGTTTTTAGAGCGCTGCTCTTAGGCGGCCGTTCCCGGCTTGAGCAATGTCGGCGTCGCCGTCGGCGTAACCGCAAGGCCACGTGACCCCCCAAAGGTCACGTGACCCCCAAAGATCACGTGACCCCCAAGGTCACGTGACCCCACAGGTC
Organism: Ixodes ricinus; assembly: GCA_037355805.1. Classification (NCBI taxonomy): domain Eukaryota; kingdom Metazoa; phylum Arthropoda; class Arachnida; order Ixodida; family Ixodidae; genus Ixodes; species Ixodes ricinus. The sequence goes on along the minus strand of JAZHYW010016133.1, from coordinate 7,318 downwards.
ATGTGACACCCATAGGCCACGTGCACCCCAGGTCCCGTGACCCCGGCCGCGTGACTCCCCAGGTCCCGTGACCCCCGGCCGCGTGACCCCCCCCCCCCCGAGGTCACGTGACCCCCCGCCACTTTACTCTCCTCGAGGTCACGTGACCCCCGAGGTCACGTGACCGCGTCGAGGTCACGTGCCCCCCCTCTCCGAGGTCACATGAACCCCCTCCGCGCCTTCCCCCCTCTTCAAGAGCTGCGCTCTAATTCGGCGTTACAAGGAGCTGTAAATGGCTTTCATTTTTTCCTGTGAAATTACAAAGCGTAGTTCTTTTCTAAAAAAATAGGCCGAAGAAACTCGCCAAGGTCTACGGCGGGCGGCGACCCAGACGACCACAGTCCAGTAGCGTGGTGTGTTCGGCGTTCGTATTGATAGATAACGTCGGGAGCAGCGTCCGAAGATTGATTGATGGCGCCGACCAGCGAAAGATAGCAGACGACACGCAGACGAAATCCGTTGGCAGAAAAAGCGCCGTCTTTGTGCAGAAGCTTTTTTTTACATTAAGTTTTGCTTTAATTGTCCGCATTTATGTTTTCACCGAAGGTACATTTCAAAACGATTATGTTCATTTTAAAGAACCATGATGGTCACGAGCCGTCGCGATAAGGAGGTAGCGTTATCTATCGTTGCGAACGCAAAACACACCCCGTTACTGGAAACCTGTCAGCATCGCTGCCCGCCGTAGACCCTGGCAAGTTTCTTGGCCTACTTTTTTACAAAAAAAAAGCTACGCTTTGTCGTTTTACAAAAAAAAACGACCTGTGAAATACACTTTTGACGGAAAGTTTAGATTGCTACGTGCAGGTGTCCATTTGTACGGTCCATTTTAGATTGAGCCTGGTGACTTGGACCGCCCTATATTACACTAAAATATATTAAAATATATTAAAAAGCTATGTCTTTAGGGTTTAAAATCGATTTTCACAAGCGGCGCACTTTGTTTTTTAGGGAGGTCATCGTGCTTCCAATTCGAGACACCGGAAGCAGAAGGGTTTTACTCTGATCTTGAGAGGAGAGCCTTCTCATTAAATTTCGCCCACCCTCGTCCATGGGCTCGTCCATGGGCTCGGCCCGGAGAGCCTCTGAAGGGTCCAATCGCACCCCGGCCTCAGCTCAATTAACAGGATTCCCCTTTCCCCGGACACGGGTTCAACTACGCACAGGCAGGCGTGGGTGGGTAAACCTAAAGCTTGGGGTTCGCGGTGGCGCCACTCACCAACCACCTACCAAGGTAGGTGCCACCTGCGTGCGGGTATCGCGGCCCACGTGGCTGGTGTCCGTAGTGACGCTAATCACCAAGCACCTAACACCTAACTTTTTAGGCGCCCTCTTCGGGGCTCGGGGTCCGTGGAGACGCCACTCTCCAAACATTTCCTCTCCCAGGCGCCCTTTGCGGGGCGCATGCAATGTTTCGATTATGGTTATGCAAGGAGAAGTAAGAAACAAATGTGCCGCTTGATTTCTGTTTTGCTAAACGGAATCTGACCGCTTCGACGGCAGATTCCCGGTGCTTGGCGTCTGGTGTACGGATTACGTCAATCGTTCTGCTGGTAGCGCATGCTTTTTATATCTTATATATATTCCACCGCGATGTCAAATAACCGTGATCAAAACTTCATTGCACCCCTGTCACCGAGAGTTACTTCGACGCACTGATTGTCTTTATCGCAACCGCTGCCAGGATTTTACGTGCGGCTTCTGGTTTGCCACATACGAATTTGTGAAAAAGCTCTGGAACACGCTCAGCACACCTTCGGAAATGGTGCCTCCTCATTTGTCTCCTATACATCCCAATGAATGGTTAAACTCTCTCTATACACGTCTTTGAAGCAGAGGACAGAGGAGCGACAAAAACGGGCGCCGCTGCAGTTTCCATAGCAACTTCCACGGACGCTGTGATGTGGCGACATTGCTTTATGTCACAGCTTTCACGGAAGCTGCCATAGAAACTGAAGCACAACTTTCGTTTTCATTACTCATGTGTCCCTTCTTAATAATCTATATTAGACAACTTTTTAGCTGTTTGAACAAACTTAATTTTGTTTTGAGGTGTTATGTGCTGTCTAAACAGTCCCTGATAAACAACATTTTTGAGGGTTGAATAAACTTGTGCCATAAATTTTACCAATGCTTCAAGAGTGTCACACCCCCTTATGACTAATAGACCTGTGTAGAGGAAATCATCAAATATCGGTTTCGAATATGTATCCATCCAAATAGTAAATCATAATTTAACTTGCATCTTCTTCAGATGAAATTTCGATAATTCGCGATTTTGATCATTCATACAAAATTCGTGACTTCCTGGAGTTTGAGTTAACAAGTGTACTGTACGTCACATTCAAATAATTTTTAGCTTCTTGGGCTTAATCGAATTTGAACCTTCCTCCACTGGCAGTGCATTAAGTGCAAAATAGTACAGCAGTGTATCTCCTCTAGCATGTGCACGGGCAAACGCTTGTGCAAAAAGTCAAACTAGCTTTAAGATAGAAGCTGAAGCACTTTTAAAAAAATCTGAGTTAGGAGCGGACTTCCATATCATTTTGTCCTGTTGATTCAGTAATCTCACGAAACTTGGGCAAAAGTCAACATAAACTGCATTGATTTGGAAAAACAATATGTTCAGCAATTACTAGCAGGGCATGCATTGAGCCTCTCTTCCACCTGTTACCTGTCCAAAGCTTCGTGATGTCATCGTTGGCATCCCCAAGTCATCTCGTTGGTGAGCAGGGGTTATCGGACCCTGCTAATGATGTTACTTTTGCTAGGCTTTACATCCCTTATAGCGATCTGCTTTGCTCGGTACGCCGCAACAAGCGGAACTACGCTGAAATTTTAATTACCGATTACGACGCTCCTACTTACAAGATTTATAATAAAACTTTGACATGACTCAGGACCTCTTTGTCTGGGTTTTGGTGCCTCATAAACTGGAAAGTGGAGTTTGCGGATAAGCGTCCCAGCTTGTCCCCACATGGTGACCTGTGCCGCTAAGTGTATCCAGTTCAATTCTAGCAGCCAAACACGGCATCCAAGCTAGAGCCGTTTGACCAAGGCGTAATTGCAAGGTAGTCTAGATTGTGTTTACCATTTTTAAATGTCCAGGCATGTCTTTCAATTAGCCCATCACAGGCTTTCAGAGATGGTCACAAAAGCCAGCAGCTTGTCTTGGGCAGCTCACTGTCAGCCACTCTGTTACTTTGTGCAAAGTACCACTTCATGGGCTTCCCCTGAAGAACAAGAGAAACAAAATCTGGAAATTGTGATAAGTGCAATGAGATCCAATCAGAACATACCTGCAGCAGATGCCACGGTACGGTGTTTGGAATGCGCCATCTACTGGTGTGTTTCGTGTTATATAACACCCATGAATTAAAAGTGGTCTCTAAGCGACAACGTTAAATGACGCCACTGTAGCCGGCATGTCCTGCTGTCGGATAAGAGATTCCTGGCGGTTTGTCATACAACTTCCGGCAAAAACTTTGTGATCGAAAGGCAAGCCTCATTGTTCTCCCAACATCCAAAATGCTGGTTGCTAAAGCTTCCGTGGACAGTCAAGCTGAGGGATATTGTCCCCTCCACAGCAGGAACTACCTCACCGGCCATGATGTTCACAACCTGTAAAAAAATACCAGAGAAAGTCCATTCATGAGATACTGGGGTAGCTACAGAGACAAGCTCTGGCACTATGAAGCCATTCCACAAATCTTTTATAAGCAGCAGCAGTTCATTTAGAGTATAGAAATGTGTCTTGTTCATACATTTTGAGGTAAAATGGTATCTCTGGATGCTCCCAAATCTCAAGTTTACAAGCACAGATTTACGATGGCAGGCTGGCTGACTTGCTGAGTAGAAAGGTTCATGTGTCACAGCACACGTGTCTTTTGCTGACCTTCAGAGAAAAGAAGGCTGAATTTCCCTAATCGATGCTGGTTAAGGTGGAAATCTTCAAACTTTTCCAATCACAAATTCCTCAACATTACCATTTTTGCAGCTCCTAGACACCGTGCACGAGGTTGAGTTGGGTATTAATGGTCATTAACAAATGCGTGAATCACCTGTAAATATACGCAGTAACTATACAAAAGGCCAATTCAGCCTAGTAACACACAACACCATAACACTGCCATAAAAACACCGCGCGCGCACCAGTGTCAGAGTAAGCGCTCAACACCCACTTTTGAAACATTTCAACTCTTCAAAAGACATGTTAAATGCCAGTTCCCATATTTTAAAGTGGTTAGGACGGACAAAAATAAAATATGAGATAAGTATACTGTTATGACCCATTCTATGTTCCTATAATAGTGCTAAATGTGTTCTGAAAATGGCGTGATAGTTACGTGGATAAATCGATTTATAGGGGGGTCCCTCGGAGGGGCGATTCCGGGCAGATCTGGAGGCTGGCTCCGTAGCCAGCCTCCAGCGCGGTGTCCTCTTGCACGCACTCACAGTCTTGGCTCTCTTGGCGTTTCAAGCTTCAGTTTGCTCAATTACCATCCGCGTGTCAAGCATCCTGTCCATTACAATTACGTCTAGAGCATTAATCGCCTTGTCAAACTGTCCGACATTGATCGCAGCAGCGATTAGAGTGATTGCTATCAAGAAATGTTGGAAGCCGTTCATTATGACTGCCACCCGCTGGCGACCGGCTCCAGCGACGGAAGTTCCGGTAGAACTCGCCGTGGTCACCGTCGTCCGGGAATATCTCGCAGGCGCATGCAGGGCGGAAGGTCAACGGGCCGGGGCGAGAGCGAGAATAGCGTTCAGTTTACCGAGTTGCGTGAGCGGTTTGATCGTACCGCGGCCCCGCGGCGACGAGGGCTTGGGCGATCACGCGGGCGCCTAGAATGAGAGAGCGTTCATGGTCACGTCGTTTATGGACACCGTGGTGTGACTAACTTGGGCGGTGCTGGCTGGTCGCCAGATGAAAATGATAGAAATTTGTCAATTTAATATTTCAATTACCACAGAAAAAAAAATCGCGTAATAACCTGGTGTATATACTAAGTACCCTATGAGCATTTCATTTAAAAAAATAGTATTTTCCTTTAATGTTCGCGTCATAACTCCTTTAAGCTAAGTTATATATATATATATATATATATATATATATATATATATATATATATATATATATATATATATATATATATATATATATATATATATATATATATATATACATAAGTGACACTATGTGCCCTTTCGCTATGGGTGTCATCTCCACGACTGGCAGAGAGCATGGGGATAGCAGGGGTAGAGCGGCAAAGCAGAAGAGGAGGTTGAGGGGTACGGAGGCGAAAGGAGCTAGATAGTGATAAAATTGGGGACAACTTTACATGGCAATGAAGCCAAAACTAGAAATACAAAGCACGCCGTTTCACTGCACAGCTGAATGTAGTTCAACCATAATAGTTTGCTGGGTGTAACTTAACCAATTAAACATACATAAAATTGTTCCGTTTAGCATTGACTTTAAAATGTTAGCATAATATTAGCAAGGTTGATCAAGACTTTTAGCAGTTCCTTTTAGCTGTTCTGTGCTTTCTTGGTTTAAGTTGAGCAGAGGTTTTCCGGCTCTCTGCAAAACAAAGATGGCGTCTTTATCAATCTGCATTTTTGGGCATCATTTGTGTTGTGTGTCGTCGGTACACTCTGTGAGTTCGCCCTTTTTTCGCCGGGTAGGCGTTTTACGAAACTGGCAACCAATAAATGTCAAACGAACCAGGCACATAGTTTGCAACATGTACGACAAGTGGGACATTAGAAACCGGAACTTCCTGTTGTTTCTTTTTACCGGTTGGTTAGCGAGCAGGTGTGGGGATAGAGCCCAGGAACCCTGGTTTCCGCAGCGCAATATTTTGCTAACACGTGTTCTGCGCTGTGGTGCGCCACCGACCTCCCCCCCCTTCCCACACACACACTCTTAGGCCAGCCGTAACAAAATACGATCCTATAAAGTGTGACTGAGCCGTGGCGTGTGCGTGCTTCTATTTCAGTATGTCACACCCGCGTGATGATGGTTCAGCGCCAGAAAAGTTTCCTTATCATTGACCTCAAAGCACTGCAGTGCTGATGGAATTCATTAATGTGGCAAGTTTGGTAAGTTGGCTCATAATTGTAGACAAGCGCCGAAGCGAAAGGTAGGGACAAGAAATTGATGTAAACAATGGTGCAGTCGCAACTAACAGTTATATGAAAAAAAATTGTTAAATTGCCGTGGAAAACGTCACTCATGACTGCAACACTTCTAGTTCTCTATCAAGGAATTCATATTCTTTTGCTGATAAGGGTATGGATGTATCACTTGTACACCTCGTACCTCTGACTTCCATCCAAAAATGCCTCACGTAGCTTTCGAGATACTTATCTGGGTATCTGGTCAAACATTTTGGATCATCAAATAACGGGAGCAAGGGCAGCAGCTGCAGTGCACTGACCGCTGCAGCCGCTATCTTTTCTCTTGCAAAAAGCAAATGCAAAATAAAACACCACAAAAAATAGACAGAATGCCCGACCGGAGTTGTGTACGAGATCCCAACGTCATATGCTTCTGTACGCACTTGTCAGACAGGCTGATGTTTTAACGATTGCACCCGGGAACATGACGCGGCAACACAAGCAATTTTCATCAGGACATCTGGCCAGGCACTGCAGCCTATGCCTTTGCTCCCAGTAGTTTGAAGACATAAAATGTTTCACCAGATACCTACATAAAGTATCTAGAGAGCTACACGAGGCGTTCTAGATTAAATTTAATGCCACTAGGTGTACACGTGACAGATCTCATAACCTCATCGGCAAAATATATATGAATTCCTTGATAGAGGGTTACGCCGGTTGTAATAATGACAGACGTTGTTTTCGGCTATATAATAAATTGTATTTTCATTAAATGTTAGTCGCGAGTTCGCCAGTGTATACGCCAACTTCCTGCCCCTGTCTATTTTTTTCCGCGCTTGTCTACGATGATGAAACTTCCAGCATTTCTTGAATCGACGCTGCCTATCTGCGTCAGTTACAAGACATCTAAAATTCTAGGAGATTGACCATGGTGAAATTGACCTTGCAAGTCCGTCAGTCCTTCCATCAAAGCGATGGCTTGCGTTTAAAAACATGAAACGTCGGCAGGCACCTAGAATGCGAGCAACGAATGCGGCTTTTATCATATTATGGGCTCGCTTTTGCTTATGAATGTGTTTTCCTGCGTGCTTGCCCTTCTTGTTTTTCTGGTGCATATGCGCGGGTGTATTTCTACCTTAACGACTGACTA